>CAJQUW010000091.1:0-190501 GCA_907163375.1 Prostheceraeus crozeri
ATTTTTAGTTAAAATTTTGAATACATATTTTTTATAAAAAAATTAAAAACAACAACATATTTCAGCTACGGACGAAGCCTAGAACATTCGGTTCGTTATACTTTTATAATCCTCTTCATTTAGAATCTTCTTTTCTAACAGTCTTTTCAATATAGATGAATTTCATTGAAACTAGAATTATGTCCTTCTTTTATTGCAGATATTAAAATATTTAATCTATTTAGTAATTCTTGTGATCATTGGTAAAAATACAGTTGTTTCTGTTTTCTGTTTTTCAGATAAACCTTTTCCTACTTTAACTCCCGTTGATAATAAATTTTCTAATTGTTTATAACGTCTAAGAGATTTTACTGCACCAACTCTATCTAACATAGCTTTATATTTTATGAGATCTTCTACAGCATAATTATTTAAATCTGCTCCTCTTAAAAGATTAACAAAATTTCTATCTAAATTAAAAAGAGATTTATCTGGTGAAAAAATTAAACCTCGAAAAGGTTGTGGAAATATTTCTTTTTGTCCGAGATAAAATCTAGGTATTGTTTTTCCATCATAAATGAAATAGAATGTTCAAATTGCATAGATTTTGGTAATTTCTTATTAATGTTTGATTCTAGTAATCCATAGTCATCTAATATAGTTTTGTGCTCTGGATCTGTTATATCAATTTGTTTATCATTATTTGTACTTTCTTTTTCAAGAGTTTTAAATGGTTTCATAGTTTTCTCAAAATCAGTTTTTACTTGCTCGGTTTGCTGCATTTTTTCAAACATATCAGATTGAATACCACCTTTTATCATTCTATGTTGAAGATGATTTTCTTTCATAATATTTCTTTGTTTTATTAACTCTTCTAATTGTATTATTCTTTTAAAATTATCAGCTCTAATTTTATCCATTTTTAAAATATAATATTTGAATTTTGTGGTAACATTGGAATACAACAAAAAGATTTTACTGAACAAATTATTTTTTTATTGCTTTGTTGTCTGACATCTTTTCGTTTAAAGTTTTCTCGTTTTAAGTTTTGTTTAATAAAGTTTTGCTTAAATTTTCGCTTAAAGTTTTTAGCTCTTCTAAAAAAAATTTATCATTTTCTTCATTAGAAATTTTAAACTAAAAGATGTCACTTCAGAAATTTTAAACTATTTTACTAAAAGTTTTACCATCCTGTTTATTCTTATCATCAACTTTTTCGGTCTTTAAATGAAATGATATTTGATTTACTTCATTAGCTATTTGATCAAATTTTTAAATCTCATCTAACGTAATAACATTATCATCACATACTCTTTGAAAGTAGTAATGTAGTTTATCATAGACTTCTTTAATATGTAAATGCTTAGTTTTTAATGATTTTCGTTTCTTAGTTATTAAAGATTTATCTAACATTGTAACAAGTGAAGTTGCAAAAACACCCGTACCTGTTAAAGCTGTAGCAACTACTGGAATTACTAAAACACCTGAAGATATAACAATTGTTAAAGCAGCTAAACTTATTGTTAAGAATATGCCAATTCCTTGTGTTACATTCTTAACTTTACTCCATCTCTTTCTTAATTTTTTATAATGCTCTAATCTTAATAATAATTGAGATTCCTTATCTTTCATAAACCTAACTCTATCTTTGTGTTTTTCTTTGTTCATCTTTTCGATGTTTATCTTTTCAATGTTCATTAAAGTAGAACTACGTTCATATGATAACGAAGGATATATTCTTGCGGTTTCTTCCACTTTTATTCCTTCCATTTCTGAGGCTTCCCCTGTTGAGGTTTCCATTTTTATAGAAATATTTTGAATACAATCTTCTGGTATATTAGGACAACGTGATATTTTTTGGGCTACCTAGATTTTCATCTGCCTACATTTTCGGCCTTCGGCTACATTTTCGATCTTCGGCTACGTGATATTTTTCGACCACGTGATATTTTTTAGATTACGTGATATTTTAAGACCGCCTAAATTTTCGTCCACGTGATATTTTGAGACCGCCTAAATTTTCGATTACGTGATATTTTGAGACCGCCTAAATTTTTGAAATTTTGATTTTTTTGAAAATTTGTCACTACCTAAATTTTCGCCCTTCGGCCTTCGGCCTTCGGCCACGTGAAATTTGAAGTCTACCTAAATTTTTGAAATTTTGATTTTTTGAAAATTTTGAAAAAACCCGCAAAAGTGTGACATCCGGCGCAAGCGAAGCGAAGCGAAGCGTCGCGCCGGATGTCACACTATATACTACTTTCTCTATGTTGTAAGAAAATTCAATGTCTCAGTTGTCAGAAAAGTTTTGTATCGCATCGAAATCAGATTTTTCAAGAACACACTCCTCCACCCTCATTCAGCAGTTGTGTTCACGATAGATCTAACATTTGTGAGGAATATCGACGTGAGGAATTTGCGGCATCATTGAAATTTGTGAACAATTCTACCTGTCACACAATGACGCCTTCATCATTATCACGCCTAATCTCTGGCTCTTCCGTAAGACGTTTGTTAGATTTCAGTCAGATCAGGAAAAACAAAAGCACCACTTTCCTCTAATTTTTCTTCAGACAAGGTCGACGAGATTCTTCGCACGGTGTCACGGGGAGTGCGGTTTCATTTTTGAAATTTAATAAAGAAAATTCTCTTCACTTTTCTATGTAATTTGACCTCTAGATTACTAATATGATGGTAAAATAATCTTTTCGAGGACTCTTCGAGAAAAAGTCAAATATGGCGGACCTTGAAACCGAAACTGCACTGTGCGTACTTCTATAGAAACTTCCTAAAAGTATTTTCACATTCCTATGTAATTTGATCTCCAGATAACGAATATGATGGTTAAAAATTCATCCATCGACGGCTTTTTGAGAGAAAGTCAAAACTTCAAACTGAAACTTAATTTAATCCTGATTTTTCATAGCATCCTGTTTCCTGCGAAAAATGTTTTTCATTTATTCATGACCATACTATTTCCATATTTATGATTAGAAAATTAAAATATTGTGAATACGGATACACAGAACACCATGTGTTCTCATTGTATGTGGCATGCTTGCAATGCATCGCTTATCAATCAAAACGATCACTATGATTTTGTTTATTAATGCAAAGTAAATATCTTAAAGATTGTGAAAACGCATCATGATTTATCGGACACGCCACGAATGCAAATAACAATGTTGCTGATAGATCTTGAACAATACAATAGAATGAAAATAAGACTTTTCATTTGTTCTTTCATATATTATTCAAACAAAGGAATTATCACACAGCCAGGCATCACAGGGCTACTGTGTATGTGATTTAGGGCTATGCATTGTCGATGTGATTCAATAATAATAGTAGCGTTATTATAAGGTTGTGAATTCGAATATTGCATGCCTCGATGAATTTTCGCTGTCTATTTTTACTCAGTACATCGAAATGTGAAGTTTCGATCGAACATATTTGCAGGAATGCAAAATATTCATCAGCATTTTGACCTTTAAGTAAAAAAGCATCCTGCCAGCAAGCAATTCGTGATCACAATATTCTAATTTTCTAATCATAAATAGATTTTGTGCAAGGAACAGGAAGCTGTCAAAATTGAATCTCGGTTTCAAGTTCCGCCATTTTAATACTTGACTTTTTCTCGAAAAGGCCTCGATGGATATTTTTTCAGCATCATATCCGTAATCTAGAGGTCAAAATACATAGGAATGTGAGGAAAAATCTGTTGTCACAATTCAAAATGAAACCGCACTCTCCGTTACACCGTGCGATCTTGAAGAGCAGCTTTGCAGTTCTCGATCTTCTTGAACCAACCTATCGCAGCTCGCAGTGATGGCTATAATAAGTGGACCACTTAAATTTCGTCTCAGTTATTGAAGTTTTGTCAATTACAGGACGTTATTTCTAGAATCAGCAACTTCAGCTGACTGATGAACTAACTACATGGTCAAGAGATTCATCTGGTTTAAAGGTCATATCTTGACGTTTTTCTATGCTGGCATTTTCTTCTGTTGCATCAATTTTATCTGTTGTAACAGTCATTTGGCTTTTCGATCGCGTATGATCTAATTTTGTTTGCTCTTTTGCTCTGATACTCGTAGCATGACTATCGGCCCATGTTCGTGCATGTTGAACAACAGATTCTGTTGTTTGATCTAAATTGATTGATGAAGATAAATTCCATGTGTGCTCTCTGTCTGAAATCATCCTGCATATATTACGATAATTCAATAATTTTCGATTCTTAATATTTTTGCCTACTGGAGCGCGATATCACACAACCTCTCACTCAGCCTGACACGTTGAAAATAATTATCAGTTGCCACTTCTGAGAGCATAGAAATTAATACTACCATAGAAAGTCCTAGAATGGAAATTGCATGAAAATTATGGCACACTCCGGGGGAACTTAGTTGGGGCAAAATGCAAATTTTGCGGACTGGCTTTCATGTTTTCTGGTTGGCATTTTCATTTATCAAGTCAATTTGTGATCTGGATTGTTGCCCCTTGTCCAAAGATCATGTACACAAAAGCAATAATGAATTTACAAAATAGTGCAGCGACAGGATGACAAAGAGTGAAATCCTTTAAAACGTTCTGTACGTTCATCACTTTGAAATACCACTCCTATAATCAATCAAGAGTATAATCAGACACATACGCAATTTGTAATGTCGATTTACAGAGCATGCATTGCTCCAACTTGAAATCAGAGGCCAAGAAATCTCAGAGTGCAAAACATTTGAATCTAGTTGTAATTTTGTAGAGGAAAAGTGCCACTAAGTTGCTTGAAGTCATTTTATTCGAAGTAAGTTAAAAGAAAAAATGAAAGTTAACACCGAGATCTTTCGCCTGGTCTTATCAAGGTGTACCCGATTTGTCCGAACATATTGTCCAGTGTCCTCTTGCACGTGATGACACAGATATCAGATCAAAGTTTAGAATTGTAAGTCGCGCACGATCAAGAAATCTGTTGTCAATTTTGGAGGCCTTGTACATCAAGTTAGAGAAGCCTGTATTGTGTGCACAAAAGGAATTTGTTTGGCAGCTTTCTCTGCCATGGTGAGCCTTATTCATGGAGACTTATAGCTTTTCTTAACATCTTCATTCAGTATTTGTCCTGGGTACACCTTGATAACACCAGGCGAAAGATCTCGGTGTTAACTTTCATTTTTTCTTTTAACTTACTTCGAATAAAATGACTTCGAGCAACTTAGTGGTACCTTTCCTCTACAAAATCTCAGAGTATTCATTTCACTTAAAAGGGTTCCCCTGTTCAATATATTTGAACAATTTTCAAAACCTTTGCATGCTTTCGAATATGAGCTTCCAAAATATCATCACACTATATCACATAAGTCATTTAGTGATTAATTGAAAGGATCCAGCGAAATTTCATTTATCTGAGAAATGACTGTCGGTAAAGAAGCTTTCAATGTGTTTATTCCAGAAAGCGCTAAGTTTCTTGACCGCTAGAATGAGAAATTATCCAATAATTAGAATTTTCGTCTTCGAATTCTTGAACTGTTCTTACAACCAGTACAACGACTACTTTCGATTATGACTCTGAACCAATTTTTGATTCGTATTCCAGTGTTGAAAAAATTGGAAAATAGTTGTCAATGACCGCTACAAATAGACACAGTATATTCATCCATGGAATAGTAGGCTATTTCACATGAAACAATGCTACCATCAAGCGTGAAATTCTCTTCATAAAAATCTTGCAATTTGCTGTCAACAACTTCCACAACCAACTTGGCGAATAGTTTGACTATGATACGATGTTTTAGATCTAAGCTGATATATGCACAAATCATAGATTTTTCCATGTGCCATCATTGCACATAGGGAAGATATCAAACTTCCATTCTAGTGTACTATTATCAATTTCTATGTCTGAGAGGGCAAGGATAAATTTTCATAGAAATATTCGTATAATCAAATTGGTTGTTGGACATTTTTGCCATAGATTTAGAGGATAAGCCATAGACTTCTAAATTTCTCTGGACAGATAGGTTGAAATTGGCTTCCTACATGTTCAGGCCAGAAATCCTAAATTTGACTACCATACAAATAGACTGTCACTCTGCATTATCAAATTTTTGCCAGCACAATGCATGTCAAGCAAATTATGTATGTATATTTATGAACACTAGGTTTTAGGACGCACGTACAGCGAGATTTTGCGAAGAATTAAGCGGAAAAGTCACCAAGAAAAATGAAATATCGATATTCTGAACACCGCTTTTTCATTTTTTTAAAGAAAGAATCTATTTTCTTGGACAACTATTCAGTTTGATCTCATAGAATACCTTCCAACAAAGAATGCATGGTTGAAGCACAGATGCGTTTGGTGAAAAAGGCCACATGATAAATTTTATTCAAAAGTTTTGCAGCTTCAGGGATGTCGAACATTGCCAACTTAATATTTCTGACAGTGCATTCACAGCAGGAATCACATTTTTTACATTTCCACTGGGATCATCTCAATTATTAGGATTCATATTGAAATCAGTCTTTGCACTCAAACATTTACATCCTGTATACATTTCATCTTCTGTGGTTGACTGCATGATATTTTATCATCAACATTTTTCAGACTGAGTCCGGAAAACTTCAATAAAGAAATTGCTTTTATTTTCTTGTCACTCTCTGTGCGATGACGATGGAGATAAAATAATTTGCTTCACTCATTTTACGTATCCAGTCAAAACACTTCTCCAGATAATCCGAATGTTCTTTTCCAAGTACTTGTCATTGTTCTCAGAAGACCTCCATCACACGTCGCATCACTCCAAAACTGTTCCAGCCTCCTCAGAAGTGGATGCTCAGGTTGGGATTGCTTATGATGTCCATCATCATTGTTTTCATGAAAGTAAATGCAAAGAAGGATCTCCGTATAGTTCACGGTCCTGATCCCTGTTCTGTTCCCCTTCATTTCAGGACATTCATGGTGTGGGAATTGGTGGATTCTCTTTTCCGCTCGAAACTGACCCTTTCAATGGTCATTGCTATGGGGAGCTCTTCCGTCCGTTGACTTCGGGTTCACCATCAACTATGTCAATCATTCCGAAGTGCAAAATGATTGCATCTGATTTCGAACTTCTATTGCTGGCTGGTCACCCAGATTGATTATGCAAAGTCATCATATTGACAACTTTGGAAAACTTGTGATAAATGATAAATACATCATGTGCTTGCTGGAATGGATTTCTCGCTGTTATAGATGCGAACATTCGCAGATATTTCGACAGTCAATAATGCGACGACGCTGAAGGGAAGATTTCAACTCATGATCGCGATTTTTAATCCATGATCATTTTGAGATGTCACAAACCCAGATAGAATGGCTTCCTCGTAGATGTTGGACAAAAACAAGACAATGTTCGACATAACAAGAAATCCTCCGGATGTGTTTCCATTGCCAGGACATACACTTGAAAATGTGGCCATGCCGGATTATGGCTTTGTAGTTGTTTGTAGAAGCATCTGGGCAGAAATTGGAAGTATGATGGCAGTCCTTTAGATTACGCTTTTTCAATTCTTCCATTTTTCTTCCTTACTTGCCATCATGATGATGTATGTCCTTCGTGGTGGCATTGAAGTCACATTCATGAAATTGAAGGTTACACAAGACAGAATGTTTAGTTGGGATACAATACTTTCTACGATTTTACTTTCGATGCAACAACAGATTCAAATTTCATCGTTATGCAGAGGAATGTATTGATGTTACACTGTCATTGCATTTCGGTTGACAATCACTACCGATATATTTGTTTGGTATTTGCATTCGAATGAATCGCACAAGAGACTCACTTCAAATAGTCATTTATCACCTCGATTAGCTATAAAATTCGATCTTCTGTAACACATCTGTTGGTTGGCCTGAACATGTAGAAAATGATTTCTAATTTTGCTCACCTATCTGTCCAGAGAAATTTAGAAGTCTATGGATAAGCTATTCTATGCATAGAAGTCTATGTTGCATGAATCCAGTGGGCAAGAAAATGGTAGAAATCTTCGTCCTCTTCGCGGCCTCAGATTTCTACATTATCTTGCCCTTCTCGCTTCATAGAATTCTTATTTTCCTGCAATGAAAGACGTTTGGCTGATCAGCCAATACACTAACGTCTATGGAAAAGCCATGGATGAATTTTCAAATGTCTTTGCTATACAGCTTGCTTCTGTAACTGAACATTCTGCAGGTTTGCTGCAATCGACATTTAGAGGTAAGTAATATCAGATTATTTATATTAACCTGTAAAAATGTAGTGATCTCTGATATGTGAGTAGAAATATCCTTTCGATTAATGGGTTTTGTCGTGAGACAGCCATTTTAACATCATTCTCAAGACAGCTCCGCAGCGATTGTACTGCAAGTTGTGAGAATTTTGAAGTGTTTAGTTTCTTGTAATGAACTAATTGGTGCATATCATCACTGTTTAGCAAAATGGTCCGTTTTGAAGATACGAAAGCGCCCGTATTGTGACTATCAGTTTAATTGACTAAGTATTACGGACCGCTTCAATGTCACAACATTTGCTACTTACCCATACTGTGCGAAACTCATTCTTCTCCTTCTACCAACTCATCAGAAGGGCAAGTTGTCTTACAACTCCTCGGATGATTCGTCAATTTAAATAAAAAATGTTTACAACTAAAATTAACAATTAAAATAACAACTTTCTATTTTTTCTAAATATTTTTCTAATTCTGACAATCATTTGATGATTGTGTATTCCATTCTTAATAGAAGTAGTCCTAGATGACTTTGTCTGTCATTTCCATTTTCAAATGAGGTATTTTGTCCCCTGTGAAATATGCTCACAATACTACTTACAAGTTCATCAAACCCGTTTTCTATTTTATACCTCAAATACGTATCCATCTAGAATGCGGACTGCATTTGTTAGTTCGGACTTTATTTTTACCTTTCAAATACGGATCTTGTCCAGATTTCATACAAAAGTGCGTTATTTTAGCAATATTCTGAAAGAATGCACACTATATACACATTACACTACATAATTAGTTATTTTCCGGTCACATCTGGATAAATCATTCACAAAGAATATGAAATTCAGAAAAGTTGTCCACTCTGGTTATGGAAAAACTGCAGTCTCTACATGAGACTACATGTAATGAAGAAGACTAGATTAAAAGTACGAAAGCAAGACTGCAGTTTTCTCCATAACCAGAGTGGTTATGCACATCGTATTACTTATCATCTTGTGGTCAAATAAAAGCAAAAATATGACCGATATTTTTCACCAATACAACAGAGATCATGGTATTCTAATTAAACAATTTCGACGTATTGAAAAACTAACGTACAAAATAAAGAAACAGAAACCAAACATTGGATATTTTCAAAAATGTAAATTCTTACATGTATTGCCAAAATTCCTTGCCGTTAAGCTCCCGTCTAGTGTAACAACGGAGAGACGTAGAGATCAATATAAAAGTCAAATAATTGATGATCATACAAAATACATCTCAAAGCAACGCAAGCGGAACATTACTAAACTTGAGCTTGAGGAAAATTGCTTGCGCGCTAAACTGTCTCTGATAAAGTGCACCGTCTTAAAAGTTTTTATGTATAAAATTGTTGACAGTTCCTTAAAACAAGTTGCAGAAGCACACAATAAAAAAGTTTCAAACTCTGGGGAGAAAAAAGATAGGAAGCTCCTGAAGCGATAATGAATTTAAGCACATACGAATTAACGGCACCGTATGTGAAAAAGAGGCTTTACGTTATGGTATGAAAGATAGATACATATGAATTACGATATGAAATTGAAAAATCACTTAGTACATGTGAAAACTTGTCGAAAGACATAAAGAAATAATTTGTAGTGATAACTAAAGATTTTAAATAGGATGCAGCAGCATCATGTAATAGTTATGAAAATACAAAGATGCACAGTAAAAGAATTAAAATCTGTAAGTATGATAAAGGCAACGGTGTGGTGATACTGGATAGTGAACAGTATACTATAAAAATAGATGCTCTTGTCAATCATACGTCTAAATTCTAAAAAATATTTCATTCAAGAAATTGAGGCTGAGAAGGACAAATATAACTGAAGCATTTTTTTGTATAATTTGACGTCAAAACACTATTCACAAACGTACCTGTATAAGAAGTAATTGATTTAGCTACCGATCTTGTTTATAGTAAAAATAACAATAGTAAGCCCCAATATAATAAAACCGTTTTCAAAAAGTCATTAGGTTTTGCAGTCAATAGGTGTCTATCTTTTAATGGTGATGTATATCACCAAATCGATGGCGTTAGTATGGGCTCACCATTGGGTCCTACGTTCGCAAATTTATTTCTTCCTAACCTTGAGCAAAGTTCGATGAGTGAAGCATTTGCACCTCAGTTATATAGACGGTATGTCGATGACATATTAGTTTTTGATAATAGTGAGAATTATCTTTGATAATATTGAGAATTCTTTGATAAGATTGAGAATTCTCTTTGATGATATTGAGAATTCTTTTTGATAATATTGAGAATTCTTTGATAATATTGAGAATTCTTTTTGATAATATTGAGAATTCTTTGATAAGATTGAGAATTCTCTTTGATAATATTGAGAATTTTGATAATATTGAGAATTCTCTTTGATAATATTGAGAATTCTTTTTGATAATATTGAGAATTCTTTTTGATAATATTGAGAATTCTTTTTGATAATATTGAGAATTATTTTTGATAATATTGAGAATTCGTTTTGATAATATTGAGAATCCTTTGATGATATTGAGAATTCTTTTTGATAATATTGAGAATTCTTTGATAATATTGAGAATTCTTTGATAAGATTGAGAATTCTCTTTGATAATAATGAGAATTCTTTGATAAGATTGAGAATTCTTTGATAATATTGAGAATTCTATTTGATAATATCGAGAATTCTCTTTGATAATATTGAGAATTCTCTTTGATAATATTGAGAATTCTTTTTGATAATATTGAGAATTCTTTTTGATAATATTGAGAATTCTTTTTGATAATATTGAGAATTCCTTCTGATAATATTGAGAATTCTTTTTGATAATATTGAGAATCCTTTGATAATATTGAGAATTCTCTTTGATAATATTGAGAATTCTCTTTGATAAGATTGAGAATTCTTTTTGATAATATTGAGAATTCCTTTTGATAATATTGAGAATTCTCTTTGATAATATTGAGAATTCTCTTTGATAAGATTGAGAATTCTCTTTGATAATATTGAGAATTCTTTGATAAGATTGAGAATTCTTTTTGATAATATTGAGAATTCTTTGATAATATTGAGAATTCTCTTTGATAATATCGAGAATTATCTTTGATAATATTGAGAATTCTCTTTGATAATATTGAGAATTCTTTTTGATAATATTGAGAATTCTTTTTGATAATATTGAGAATTCTTTTTGATAATATTGAGAATTCTTTTTGATAATATTGAGAATTCTTTTTGATAATATTGAGAATTCCTTTTTGATAATATTGAGAATTCGTTTTGATAATATTGAGAATCCTTTGATAATATTGAGAATTCCTTTTGATAATATTGAGAATTCTTTTCGATAATATTGAGAATTCTTTGATAAGATTGAGAATTCTCTTTGATAATAATGAGAATTCTTTGATAAGATTGAGAATTCTTTGATAATATTGAGAATTCTCTTTGATAATATTGAGAATTCTCTTTGATAATATTGAGAATTCTTTTTGATAATATTGAGAATTCTTTTTGATAATATTGAGAATTCTTTTTGATAATATTGAGAATTCCTTTTGATAATATTGAGAATTCTTTTTGATAATATTGAGAATCCTTTGATAATATTGAGAATTCTCTTTGATAAGATTGAGAATTCTTTTTGATAATATTGAGAATTCCTTTTGATAATATTGAGAATTCTCTTTGATAATATTGAGAATTCTCTTTGATAAGATTGAGAATTCTCTTTGATAATATTGAGAATTCTTTGATAAGATTGAGAATTCTTTTTGATAAGATTGAGAATTCTTTGATAATATTGAGAATTCTCTTTGATAATATCGAGAATTCTCTTTGATAATATTGAGAATTCTTTTTGATAATATTGAGAATTCTTTTTGATAATATTGAGAATTCTTTTTGATAATATTGAGAATTCCTTTTTGATAATATTGAGAATTCGTTTTGATAATATTGAGAATCCTTTGATGATATTGAGAATTCTTTTTGATAATATTGAGAATTCTTTTTGATAATATTGAGAATTCTTTGATAAGATTGAGAATTCTCTTTGATAATAATGAGAATTCTTTGATAAGATTGAGAATTCTTTGATAATATTGAGAATTCTATTTGATAATATCGAGAATTCTCTTTGATAATATTGAGAATTCTCTTTGATAATATTGAGAATTCTTTTTGATAATATTGAGAATTCTTTTTGATAATATTGAGAATTCTTTTTGATAATATTGAGAATTCCTTTTGATAATATTGAGAATTCTTTTTGATAATATTGAGAATCCTTTGATAATATTGAGAATTCTTTTTGATAATATTGAGAATTCTTTTTGATAATATTGAGAATTCTTTTTGATAATATTGAGAATTCCTTTTTGATAATATTGAGAATTCGTTTTGATAATATTGAGAATCCTTTGATAATATTGAGAATTCCTTTTGATAATATTGAGAATTCTTTTCGATAATATTGAGAATTCTTTGATAAGATTGAGAATTCTCTTTGATAATAATGAGAATTCTTTGATAAGATTGAGAATTCTTTGATAATATTGAGAATTCTCTTTGATAATATCGAGAATTCTCTTTGATAATATTGAGAATTCTCTTTGATAATATTGAGAATTCTTTTTGATAATATTGAGAATTCTTTTTGATAATATTGAGAATTCTTTTTGATAATATTGAGAATTCCTTTTGATAATATTGAGAATTCTTTTTGATAATATTGAGAATACTTTGATAATATTGAGAATTCTCTTTGATAAGATTGAGAATTCTTTTTGATAATATTGAGAATTCCTTTTGATAATATTGAGAATTCTCTTTGATAAGATTGAGAATTCTCTTTGATAATATTGAGAATTCTCTTTGATAATATTGAGAATTCTTTGATAAGATTGAGAATTATTTTTGATAATATTGAGAATTCTTTGATAATATTGAGAATTCTCTTTGATAATATCGAGAATTCTCTTTGATAATATTGAGAATTCTCTTTGATAATATTGAGAATTCTTTTTGATAATATTGAGAATTCTTTTTGATAATATTGAGAATTCTTTTTGATAATATTGAGAATTCTTTTTGATAATATTGAGAATTCTTGAGAATTCTTTTTGATAATATTGAGAATTCTCTTTGATAATATCGAGAATTCTCTTTGATAATATTGAGAATTCTCTTTGATAATATTGAGAATTCTTTTTGATAATATTGAGAATTCTTTTTGATAATATTGAGAATTCCTTTTGATAATATTGAGAATTCTTTGATAATATTGAGAATTCTCTTTGATAATATTGAGAATTCTTTTTGATAATATTGAGAATTCTTTTTTGATAACATTGAGAATTCTTTTTGATAATATTGAGAATTCTCTTTGATAATATTGAGAATTCTCTTTGATAATATTGAGAATTCTTTGATAAGATTAAGAATTCTTTGATAATATTGAGAATTCTCTTTGATAATATCGATAATTCTCTTTGATAATATTGAGAATTCTCTTTGATAATATTGAGAATTCTTTTTGATAATATTGAGAATTCTTTTTGATAATATTGAGAATTCTTTTTGATAATATTGAGAATTCCTTTTTGATAATATTGAGAATTCTTTTTGATAATATTGAGAATCCTTTGATAATATTGAGAATTCTTTTTGATAATATTGAGAATTCTTTTTGATAATATTGAGAATTCTTTTTGATAATATTGAGAATTCTTTTTGATAGTATTGAGAATTCTTTTTGATAATATTGAGAATTCCTTCTGATAATATTGAGAATTCTTTTTGATAATATTGAGAATTCTTTTTGATAATATTGAGAATTCTCTTTGATAATATTGAGAATTCTTTGATAAGATTGAGAATTCTCTTTGATAATATTGAGAATTCTTTGATAAGATTGAGAATTCTTTGATAATATTGAGAATTCTTTTTGATAATATTGAGAATTCTTTTTCATAATATTGAGAATTCTTTTTGATAATATTGAGAATTCTTTTTGATAATATTGAGAATATACTTTTGATAATATTGAGAATTCTCTTTGATAATATTGAGAATTCTTTTTGATAATATTGAGAATTCTTTTTGATAATATTGAGAATTCTTTTTGATAATATTGAGAATTCTTGAGAATTCTTTTTGATAATATTGAGAATTCTTTTTAATAATATTGAGAATTCTTTTTGATAATATTGAGAATATACTTTTGATATACTTTTGAATATACTTTTTTAAATTCACAACACTTTAATTTAAGTGCATCAATTTACAGTAGAGAAAATTAAAACTATAATTTCATTTTTGGATATTGAAATTGACAAAAGTAATGGCCTATCCAGATGGATTTTAATGATACGTGCATATACAGATCTACTAATGAATTATAATTATACCTTCTTCTATCCAATGGAGACGTATCGTTTTGATATGAATGTTACATAGAACGTATAATGTATGCTCAAGCTGGAAACTGCTTGACATAGAGATTCAAGATATTACAAAAATTCTATTAAGCAACTCATATCCGATTGACTTCATCAACTTGTTAACAAAGCAGTTCCTGGAAATAATATATAGTACGGATAACAAAGCAACTAAGAAAGATGAATGGGAAGATACCAAGTTTTTGATTCTTCCGTTTGTAGATAAAACATCCGCTCAATTCCGACGCAAACTTGTTAAAGTATTTAGGAAATTGGACCATGATGTTAAAATAATATTCAGCACTTGTAAAACAGGACAGTACTTTAGTCTGAAAGATAAAACAAATGAGCTGATACGATCATGCGTTGTGCATAATTTTGAATGTCGGGTTGATCCTGATACCCAATACTTGGGACAAACGAAACGCAGATTACATCAAAGAATAACAGAACACATAAGAGGTAACTCAGCCGTAAGTCGTCATCTGAATATAATTGCAACATCTGTGAGAAATTACCCAGTACTCGTTGCGAATGCGTTTCACTGATCGCCCTTTATTTTGGTTCTCCGCAAATTTATGTAAGCTGAGGATGACATAAAGCAACCAAAGCAGTTGATATCATCTATTTCTGTGTAGGCCCTCTGTTGCAGCAGAGATGGAAACCGGCCCGAGATTGGTCCGATCCGGAAGCCGGCAACCTGTCGAGATTTTCGGGCCGATCAGCAGGAATGCCGATCACCGAATGCAGGAATGCCACAATCCCATACCATTGTAAGAGTATTGCATCGGTACTGGTGTACTGGTGAATTCCGGTCATTACTGCTATCCTATTGAATTACAAATCAAATATCCAACGTTGGAAGCATTTTCAAATTAAAAGTAATATATTCCATAATACGTTGTTTTGTATCTAGAAAATAAAACATCTTTCATTTAAGTCATGTACGCTGTAAATCTCTTAATACCAATCGCATACGAAGGTTGCAAACCAAAATATATTTTTGCTATTTTTTGTATTCTCTTGGTATATATTTGCATGCTTTTCGCATGTTATGTCAAATGTGGTATGCTTTACATACTAAAGCCATACCAGCGCAATGTTAGAAGAAAGTATGTTGATTTAAGGCCTTTTGTCAATAAAGATCACACTAATGTTACTACTGTTTTGTAAGTAGTGAGATAATGACATTCAAGAGTCATACTTTCAATACTGAATTCGATTTTAATACACGTAAGTCTAAGGCATTTCATGACTAATCAATAAGTATTCAACCATCAACAATTATGCATTATGTAATTTTGAAATTAAGTATATCATCAATCCGAAATAAAAACACATTATAATTCATGAACGCAAAAAATAGTTACGTTTGAGATATATAAGTCAACAAGATTTCACGATAGGTATCGTTCGAATAAATTGATGTTTATCGTCTTGGATCATCAAGTAGAGTTAACTGAGCGTCCTAATAACATACAAGCAGCGGAGACGGCAATCTCGTGGAGCGTAAAATTCACAATAAATCTAATCTAGTTAAATATCACTCTATCAAACAAAAAATATACTAGTATGTATATATATATATATATATATATATATATATATATATATATATATATATATATATATATATAGCAGTATATATTGTAGTATAAAAATATACTACAAAAAATATAAACTGTAGCATGTAATACATATACTTTTTTGCTATGTGACTTAAAGCTGCACATACGAAATGCATACCAGAGACATACGAATAAGGATGAATTTCCATCGGGTCTCGTATATAAAACATACCAACAATTCGTATTTCAGTGTAAAACAGGCAATCACAGATAGAGTAGTTCGTATCGCAACATATCAATCACATACGAAGTAAGTGAGATGTGGTATGAAAAACATACCAGATCTCTGTAGACATACCAGAATCTCGTATCAGATGTTAGTTTCAAATTGTATATGATTTTGGTATATGTTTGTATGTAATTTTCGTATCCAGCGATTTGCAGTGTACCAATAGCAACTCCCTGTATGCTGAGCGAGGCTATTTAACCTTTCGAAGTTATCAATCAAGATAGGCCTACAAGAAATCCAATCAAACTTATTAAGTCTTGCTGCTGCTAGCACATGTCTATGGACAAATCTTCTACACGGAATAATATTGTCACTTATACTAGGCTTAATAACTTACCAAGCGCGTTACTCAGATGAGAAGGCAGTAATGAGGGACTTGTTGCGAATGCGTTTCACTGATCGCCCTTTATTTTGGTTCTCCGCAAATTTATGTAAGCTTAGGCTTTGTAGTAAGTATGTGGTACGATAAGTCAAACTTACCATAAACTTACCGATTAGTTGAAATACGCATGCTAAATGTGTTTGGCATCATCTTCACTTTCCCTATATGTAGACAGACATGCCATTGATTTTTGTATTGTGTCCATACTTCTATTTATGGTTACTTAATGAGACTTATGTAACGTTGACAAAAATCTTAAAAGCAAAAAGCATGAATATTGACTAGTAAGTATTTAAAAGACTTTCCATTTACTTCAACTTCAGTACAGCAATCAATACAAAAACTACATGCATCTCTTGTTTGCTACACAGTCAACAGAAATCTATTATAAACTACGTGTATTATGAACATTGCAAATTTACATAACTGATAGCGTATTTTGTACAATTTGAGGAAAGCGCAGACTTTCAATTCAACAGTTTGCATGTAGTAGTTTTGTTCGAATGCCATGTAAATAATGCAATCACATGCCTAACTGGAACTTAATAACAGCGAATGTTTCTAAGTCAAGGACTCTACGACAAGTGCAATTTCTCAAATAAGACGTTAACGGAATTACATCGGTACACTGTAAACTGTCACTTCCTAAAATCGAAGAAATCTTCATCCTAAAGCGCGACACACTAGAATTTTAGGAGGTTGCTTGAAATAGAATGTTGACATACTAAAGAGAACAATAACATTAGTGCGTTAGCCCCCTAAAACGCTTTGCTTTAGGATTATTTTGTTAGTTACGAATATTGTCCCGCTTTAGTGTGTGATTTAGGAGGTGCTGGTTTAGAGTGTATGGCAAGTCCAATTTTCCACACCGGACCGGCGACCGGATACAGCTCTGCTCTCTGCTTCTGATAATACAGATATTAGTCTGGGTATCTCGCAAAAGACTTTGCCGATATAGTTAACGCCGCTGAGTGGAGAATTCCCGAAGAGTTCGGCATTAAGATGAAAATTGTGAAGTGCATTATGAATCTACTTTTTTCTGAAAATATGAATATTCTTTTCAGAATGTCATCCAAATTCATCTTTCTACTCGCCTCAGCTGCTGCTTTGACATTGTCGTCTGAAGCTAGTTTGTTGTCTAAAGACAAGGAGATCGAAGATCTAAAACGGGAAATAAAAACAATGAAACATTTTTATAATCAATTGTCAAGAAAATTCAAGGAGATGAAGTCTGATGTTTTCGGTAAGTCAATGTGATGTGCGGTTCTATCAGTTGTCGTAGATACTGCGAATCTAGTTGATAAGAACTGACTAGTCGTCACTAATAAAGCAAATATTGAAGCATCCTCAAAGTTGTTCAATATTTCATGTGGCATGTCATTCATGAAATAATTCATATTCCCAATCTGGCATAGTCTTGTTGCGTAATTAGATATCTTGCGAAAATAAACGTAGTCGCCAAGAAACTTTTATTAGTGAGAAACATAATGCGAGCGCTTTCAAGGCCTCTAATCATGCATACAAAGGCTGAGATGATGAATTAGAATGACAGAATGATTATGTGTACAAAATGAGACGTATTCACTGGACAAAATGAAGATATCGGCAAGACATCAAGATAATAATGGACGGAACTACCAATGTAACAATATACAATAAATAAACTCTTTTTGGAAACACAAAGGAGGGGCACGCTTCAAAAGAAACAATGCTTCAAGAATTCGCAGAGACGAAGATATGTTGGATGACCGCAAAATAGAAAAATGGTCACGAAAGAGAGAATAAGAGAGAGAATAAAGTTTATATTTTCCAAATGAGAATCAAAAGTAGCACACAACAATTGCATCACACAAGTTCACATACGTTTTGCAAATAATCGTTGACAAAACAGTAAAACAATTTCTTCGTCTTTCCGTTTAAGAAAATTTTGCAGGAATGTGGTCTTTGCCAGCACTAGCATGATTATTAGTACTTTCATACGGCGGATGATCAGGATTGTAACACTTTCTATAAAAATCATTGTATAACCGACAAGGCCTTTGTTGAAAAGATATCAAAGTATTGCTACACAAATTGGTGAACAAATTATTTTCTTAACACGCTTGAATATTCGTTCAATTATCTTACGACATTCATACCTCAAAATTCCATTCAGTGGAGAACAATAAAGCAAGACACACTCGATATTGGCTCGGTAAACAGTCCATAAATCATCATGACTGAGAAAAGGTTTCAAAACCTTTAGGAAGTATTACCTTCTCGAACAATCTAGTTCAATCTCCTCAAAATGTGCGTTCCACTTTAAGTTCGAACTCCAAGTGACACCTAACATTTTCAACTCAGTTACAATACTTATTGGGATTTCAAAATTGACATCGGAAAAGCGCTTCGGAAAATACATAGCTTTGGTCTTATTAACACTAATTTGAAAATTATTGCGTACAGCCCAGTCCCTAAGATGACAAATTTCAGAGGGGGAAGAAACTGACATTTTTGATATTGGCAAAATCTTATCAATGTCATCAGCACATTGAAATATCTGCGTTGAACATGCCTGTGGCGTAATATGGTAACAATAGAAAAGAATTACCTTTAAAGTCATCACAATCAACCACATGTTTACAGACTGAGGATGTACACGATGCACGGGTTTTGCTATGAATCCTTTGCATATGCAGATGCAGGCAGACGCTCCTTGATACGCTTCCCCAAGTTCCTCGCTTTTCGGTCTACGTAACTGGCTGCACAGTCACAGCTACTTTTACCTCATCACCTCGGACGTTGTATTCACAATTAGAGGCCTCGAAAGCGTTCGCGCTGTGTTTCTCACTGATAGAAGTTTCTCGGCGACTACGCTTATTTTCGAAATGATTCGATATCTTGCAATGCAGAAATTATACAACTCATTTATTCTTTCAATATTTCACTTTTCCATAATTGACCCTCGTTCCGTAGGGGTAGGGCCTTATGCCATCTGTCGAAAATTATCTCTGGTGATTGAAATACTTTGTATTCGCTGATGATGTTCGTATTTTTGAATTGCTGTTATAATATCTAATGATTCAATGCCTCCGTTTTTCACGAGGTCGAAATGATATTTCAATGCGCCTTGCTCTTGGCACCACCATGAAAAATGGCTTGCCGGCTGGGAATCGAACCCAGTCGTCGAATTGCTAACGCGGCATGAAGATCACCAAGACCAGCGAAGCACACCCTCCATGATCGTGTCAAGAGCAAGTAAAGCTTTCAGCGCGCATTATGTGAAAGCCGGAGGCATTGAATCATTAGATCGATTGTCCGAGGTCGCCTGGAAGCGGTTGCTATTGCTGTTATAATACATTTGATTTTGGCTTACTACATTTACAAAATTATATATATTGTTTTCATTTCTAAATATTATTTGGTGGTTATGGCTATTTTAATTGAATCTGATGTGAAATATGTCGATCACATGATTTCATGCTACTCATAAAGGTGTCATCAGTAATTGATAGAATTATTTACTCATCAAACATTTCAAGTTTGCAATCGCACGATTTTCTCAAAGATTAGCGATCATATGAATATCTCTGAAACCGTTGAATTTCTATGCGCACCAGTCTTTATAAGCTTCAAAATGCACAAAGGAGACTTTCTTCTACTAAATGCGTTTATTTCTGTTTTGATTCAATTCTGTAATATCTTGGCTTGTCTATTCTTCTGAATGATTCCATCTTCACAGCTTTCTCTGCTATAAACAATAACAAGATGCAGAGGTAGAGAATAAAAATTGGAGAAAATATTTCTGTTGCGCAAGACAAGCAATTAAGACCGGGAAGGTATAGAACGTTCATAGTAAGTATGTAGCTGGTAGAATTTCGACTCAAACAAGTGTCTGTATATTGTGGAGATTACGTTCATGCGGTCCAAAAGTTATTTGAGAAGTTTTCAATTAATTTCTTTAAAATCTTTTAATAATTAAATGAATTATTTTAAATGTTTGGAAATTTATATACTACCGACATGAAGCCTCTTTATAAGTAGTATGAAACAAGTTCGACATAAATCATAATGCAAGTACCTGCAAGTCTTCAAGGAAAAGTTGAGAGCTTCATGGTTGAGATGACATGTTTTTAATTCTATTTTCAGCGGCATGATTTTCACAATTGGCATCATTTCTTTAATCTGAGTGCTAATAGTTAATTATGACCACTTTCTATGATTGTGATGCTTTTGTTCTTTCGGTGGCACGCTTAAGAAAATAATCTTGTAATAAAGCTGATCTTTTAGTAATGGTAACCCAACGAATTGCTAATTTAACAAACATTAATTTGATTTAGCAAACTATCTTGCCTCTCCAAATTGACATGACATAGATGACTTGTGGAATACAATTCTTTATTCTGCATTGCTATCATGATCAGCAAAATTCGTGCACATTTCTACAAAGAGTAAAAATTTGCTTATCTCACATGTGGTGTTGGTCTCTGCTCATGTTTTGAATTTAGTTGGAAAGAGCCAATATTGAAAGATAGTGGTTTTATTTTCTTTTTGATATTTCTTACAATTAATTTCAATTAACATCCGTTGACTATCTTCAGGTAAAAAGGAAGGAAATATGGCCTAGTATAAAATTGAGAATTCTCACCGACGTTTATGTCATAATAAAATAATATTGAATACAACAGGGGAAGGGGTATGGAACAGGTAGTATTGAGTTACCAATGGCATCTTAATGACTAGACATGAAAACAAAGGACATAGAAATGGATTAGTAATACAAAGGCTTGAGTTATAAGTACATGCACATATCATACAAGTATAAAGAATATAAAGCTATAAATTATTATATTATTATTATAGCTATATATTATTATTTTTACATAATAAAATCGAAGGTGTATACACATTTGGGAAATAATATATGCTGAGTTGCTACTCTACATAATATGCCTACTCTATGATCGAACGCATATCAGTTCCTTTTGAATGCATAAATATGGACGATAATGTAATAATAATGTACAGTGATTATATTATTGGCAAGGCAAGCGGAGAGTTCAAAATCTCAATACTTTAATGTGTGAATTACATTTTATTTACAAAAGAATCACATGAGAGGATGTGCCTGGCAATATTGCTGGATGGTGGCGCCGTTCACTAGCGAAGTCTATCATTTGTTTGATTCACAGTGGATGGACATTTAATAGAAACAGAGATTTCAGATGTTGGCGTTGGTAGTAGTATTACAAATCACAGAAATTCAAACTAATTTCCGACTGTGTATTAAAAATCCTCATCAGTCATCAGAAAGTGCTCAAATCGATTCCCAAGCATCAACTCGATAATTAAATCTCCTATTCCGCTGGAGATAATTTGCAGTTGAGCTACAGTTATTCATTTGATAGAAGTGGCCATTCCCTCATGAGTGCCAGTACCAGCACCCATGCGGCTGTCCATGTGGCCATCATTGGGCCAAACGATGCCTTGCCACTTCCGTACGGAATGGACAGTCTGACTAGGACAGCACTTTTAATATACATCATTCTATCCGTCAGTGCATTTACTTTCCGTCCAACTACGTTTTGCTTTTCAGGAGAATGGGCCGCATGGTCCGAGTGGTCAAGTTGTACCAGAACGTGCGGCAAAGGGAAGAAGTTCAAATCGAGGACTTGTACTGGACCGGGTAAACTTTGTCCTGGCGAAGCGAGACAGGCTGAAACATGCTTTGGATCTCCTTGTGGTAAGAACCATCGGCAGAGCTGAAACCTGGGCTTATCCGTACTGGGGGCTTTGCTGTGGTCCCCTTAACCGATAGGCGGGGTTTTAGGCTAGCCATAACAATAAAACTGCTACGCAATCACAATCTTCATGAAATTACGTCGAAGTTGAAACCCATAAAGACCTAATGTTGCGGTATTTGAACACACCGCCTCTTTGTCACGGTGAAAATTATCGGTTCTACGCATGTATATAGGATATTATGTAGGTTTTCGCTTCAAACAGATCCGTGAAAATGATCCATCAATTCATGAAGGAATTGTGACAAGAATCGTCCTTCATATGCTTCTACAGAATTTCAAAAACTTTCATTATGTCAGCTATTTAGAAAACATGTGTTTACTGAAAATACGACTAAAACGGGTCGCCTAAATTCGATTCGGTGATTCACTGGACATTTTGCCTGAACCCTCAGACACCTGAGTAGGCTCCAGTGAACCCCGCAGGAAATGTTTTTCTATTTTAACTTTTTTGGAGAGGATATAAGAACCGCTCATGCCCATGTAAAATCATCATTTTTGACGATGAATCAGCATGTGTTATTTCATTTCAACTGGATCAGTAGAAGGATGGTTGATAGGCCAAGAAGATCCACTGGACCTCCCCTCAAGTCTCAGAGGATGTAGAAATTCCCATGGTGCGTAATGAGTGAAATTCATTTGCTCAATGTTTGCATCATGTTCGTGCATGTGGATTACGTTATAAGATGTCGATACTTGAATATTTTGTTTTCGCACATGATCGTACATGACTGAGTGTGAAAAAAACGCATGTCTTTGAGGGCTAGATCAAGAAAATTAAGATGAGAGGAGAGTCATTCACTGACTGCCCAGTTGAGCTATAAAAGCACTTCAAACATTTCATGAAGAACAGATTGTACTACTGCCTTGAATAGCCTTGAAATGATCTGAAACAATGAAATCGCATGAGATGTTGTCGCGACAAGGACGGAAGACAATATATTTGCAGTTATGTGTCAATTTACTAATATAACTAATTATTTATTACTAAGAATAGATTGTGATAAGTTTGTGACCATCAATCAGTAAAGCGCAGTTATTAATCAGTTTCTGCTGATTAGTGTTATCAGATTAGTAGAGTACGAAACAACATGTACATGCGTATAACACATGTATTTACGAACGAGAGTAAGTTTCCGAGTTTGAGGAATGACGGGGGGATGCAAGTCCATAAGAGCGGCGGATGAGCGAATGAAAGCTGAGAATTCCAGAGTTTGGTTCAATTAATGTTCTGGGAGCGGAATACTCATGTTTTGAAACTATGAAAATAAATCTCCATACACCACATTTGGCTATGTTGTAACTCCTAAAAATTAGACGTCCTACTTACTCAGTAACAATAGTAAAAACAAACACTCTTTGGAAGGCATAAACTTTGTTATGAAAGCAATAATCACAGAGATTGACAGTGAAATATAAAAGATGACCATATGATGATACATTAGACATACTTTTCAATTATAAGAAAGAGAAGAGTTGACTTCTTATAAAGGAAAATTTGTGGAAACATTCACTCTATCATGAAAATGATTTTGACTGTTACATGCTATCGCAGCATCAGTTAGTCGCTTGAAAAACAAATGACGAAATGATAGTTGTAATTCAAATAAGTTAACCTCCGCATTTGCATCACCAGCCGCCACTGATAGCCATGCGCGTTTCATTAGTCAAGAGATTCAATTCAATACGCGACAAACAGGTGACAGCATTTCAGGAAGGAGCTTTATCAAGAGTGGCTGTAGATCAATCAGAATGCTAATATATTCATCGAAAATAGAAGTCTCTAAACAATGATGGTCTAAAGTCTGTGCATATCAAACGAACTGCATAAATACAATATATATTCTGGATTCCATCAGTCAGGTGATTGATTCATTTCATCGTCTTCTCAGTACATTCAGGTGAAGAACATTCCAAGATGAGCGCATTGCACTCTTTACTGATACTTTTCTATTTTCTTCCTGCAATTCCTCCTCTACGTTCTCAAAGTTCTTCAGCTTGTGGAGATCTTGTGCAGAAGTCATCCGGAGGCTTCCTCACTAGTCATAAACAATTCGATAGAGAAAATAAATATCCACGAAACATGGACTGTAAGTGGATTATCAGAGGAGGAGAAGGGAAAGTCATTCATCTTGTTGTTGAGTATTTTAATGTGGATTTTGCTTCAGACATGTTGTGTACACCAGGACAAGATTACCTCACTGTCTACGATGGCGGGAATGACCGGAGTCCGAAATTGGCGGTGATGTGTGGACGGAAGATGTATTTTGCATCCGAACTCTATTCCAGCGGTCAAAGTATGATGTTGAGGTTCAAAAGCAATGGAGATATATACGCACGCGAGGGATTCAACATCAGCTACCATCTCATCGATAGAGCAAGAATGTCAAATAACTCGTGGTGTGGAGGTCAGCGAATACTGAGAGGAGAACAAGGTGTTATTGAAAGTCGTGGAATCGATCGATTTAAAGACTTCATGCCTTTCTGTGAATGGGTAATTGAAAGGAAGAAATCAAAAGGTGTTCGTCTTCACTTTGAAAGTTTCTTTGTAGATTGTTCTCATCACGACTTGAAGATCTTTGTTGGAGAGGATGGCAATAAGATGCCAGTCACGAAGTACTGTGGGAATGGAATTCCATCCGATGTCTATTCCAACACCAATCATAGTGTCAGGATCAATATTAAACGTGTGTGGAAAGTGAAGTCAAAATTCAAGATATCTTACAAGCTGATTGATGCAAAGCCAACGAATATTTGCAATGCTATTGATTCAAAGGCAACGAAAACTACGACAGCTGGCACAAATAGCTTTGAAGCTAATTCATCGGGAAGATATGAGAAGAAACTTGTATTCGTTGGAATTGGATGTTACATGATAGGAGTTGCTGCAACCTCTCTTGTTGTTCTAATCATAATAATGTGTCGTCGTCAAAGGAGAAAAAAACCATCGCAGCCGCAAGGAGGTGAAACGTTTGACCAATGGAAATCACAATTAACTGATGCTGTTATTTCAAGACTTCCATAACACGGTCACTGCCATTCGTTCTGCCATGATGTTTTGCTATAAAAATCAACACTTCCGCAATATCAGTATTCCTTAACTTTATAGTCTCTTGTCAGAACATTTTTCATTGCCACATATTTTGAATCATTTATTATTTAATTTTGTATTTCTTATATTTACCTTGCTTCGATATCGTCCCTTCTTACCTGGTTTTATCTCTTATTTTTGCTAAGTCCTATTCTTTGTCTTGATTTTTAGTCACTGTTATTTGTAGACAATGGCCTAGCCAGATCATTTTCCAAAATTAATTGTTCGTGATTTCTACAATTCCATTTTTATTGTCTTCAGTCTTGTCATTGTCATTGCCAATCTGATAAGTGTTCGTTTCGTGATTCTATGCGTGTAATTCAGTCGAGTGTAGTGCTTGAATGAGAGATGGCCGAAACGAGTTGTATACATGTAGGTTTCAAAAAAACAGCGGTTTTTCTTTTTATCCATACATGCTGTAAGGGATCAAACTTCTTCCGTATTGAATATCCATCTATTTCCGCGTGTTTCCTCAAAAATAAAGCAATGAGATCAAAGTCGGCTATTTCATGCAACTAGATGCAGTCCAGAGGCGTTTGTCTGAACACATCATTGATTCTTATTCAAGTTTCTAAACTACTTTCTATTTGTTACTCATTTTTGATTTGTTGTTTATAATGTAGGTGCAGAAAAATGTGAACAAAATATCAATTGAATAATTATATTATAAAAGAGATTCCATAGAATATCTCGCATGCATCTGCTTTACTCATTATTAGGATTTAAGCAGAGCTGTATTGCTGAGGATTGAACAAAATTATTTTCATTGATTTGATGATATGTAAACATGATGTTGAGAATTAAAGCTTTTCATTAAATTTCTCTGAAAAGAATGCATATTTTTATACTTCAATTTGCTTTTTCAATTTTTCAATTTTTCAATTTTTTCAATTGGTGCAATGTACACCAGAAACAATCTTTTCTATCTGACATGAATATCAGATTTATTTACTACTAATAATGTGATAGTCAGTAATGAATAAAAAACATCTTTTTCTGCAACAGAATAAGAGAAGTACACATCTTTGTCTGATCTTTGGCTGTGTGCAAATCTCAGATACGTGTTCCCCCTGACTATAGCGTGATCTGCACTTCACAGAATTATAATAATTGTTAATCCGTCCTCAAGATGTTGAGGAACCTTTTCCTATCTATTCATTGCTTCTTTAGAATGATTCCATTATTTTCCAGGCGTGAAGTTGATGATTTTCAAGGCCCCTTATCAACGTGTTGATAGGAACAGCTCAGATATCAAAGAGACAATGGGTACAAATAGAAGAGATCGAGTTAGAGACGAACTACTCCTCATAACGCTCAATACTATTGACGCGGGGCTCGAAAAATTAACTAGAATGAGATCCTTATTGAACAAAACCTTTCCAGGAGTGAAGAAAATTGATCAAACATTGCGTTATTGTAAGAGAAATTTGTATGCTGAAGCTGCAACGATGCCAATAATGCGGTACAAGTTTGATCTATGCGATAGTGAGGGAGTTCCGCTGCTTGATTACGATGACTTGGTCAGATGATCGAATATTGTTGATTGGTGGTGGGAAACGAACGAAATTAAGAATTAGTTGAGTGAATCTTCCTACTTGAGCTTCCTCCTCCTCTTTTTGATCCTCCACTTTCCTCTTCTCTCCATCTCTCTCCTCTTCTACCTATATCTGCGGTTTCTTTTCCGTCCATCCGCTTCCTCCTCCTCCTCCTTCTCTACTTCTGTCTGCGGTATTTCTTCCCATCATCCTTCTCCTCCCAATCCGCTCCTATTCTCCTCATTTCAACGACCATCTCCAGATTTATTCCTGCTGCTACCAATTCATCCAATGCTAAGCAAGGAAAAATCTATATCCTGCACGCTGGATCCTTTCTAATGTGAAATACTCAAACTTGAGGGCATTCATTTTCGGCGTGAATCGATGATTTCATGAAAAAACAAGCTTTTGGTTCTATAATAGACAACAATTCACTTATCAAAACAGAATTCATTTTATAAATGAAAAGATAGGAACAGTACTTTTTTCTTCTCAGAGATGATATAGTGTTTTTGTAGTATTTGAAAATAGAATAATTACGAAATATGACAAATCTTCTTATTCTCTCGATTACTGACGTTTACTACTGTAGAGGAGAAGTATTGGGCGGATTCTATTTAAAGGCATTGCTCTATCAAAGTCGTTATTCTATTTAAAGGACTTGTTCTTTTTAATGCGCTGTTCTATTAAAGGACCTGTTCTATTCAAGGACTGCTCTGTTGAAGGCCTTGCTCTATCAAAGGCGTTGTTCTATTGAAGGCCTTTCTCTATTAAAGGCGTTGTTCTATTGAAGGCCTTGCTCTATTAAAGGCGTTGTTCTATTGAAGGCCTTGCTCTTTTAGAGTCGTTGTTCTATTAAAGACGCTGATCTACTGAAGGCCTTACTCAATTAGTGTCATTGTTCTATTCGAAGTCAGGTTCTTGACATTTTATCTTGTCTTTCATCGACTATTGACTTTTATAGTTGAAGTTATTGGGAGGCGGATTCTATTCACGCGAAGAAAATGTCTGTTCTAGAAGATTGATTTTTGTTTTTAGCGCACTATACCTTAGCAAGCTCACATGTTAAGTTCGTAGTAGTATAGTATGAGCTGTGAGAGCGTGCCTCTCTCTCTCTGCCCCTCTCCAGTATGTTTATCAGATGTAAATATTTAGCCTGACCGACTTCATCAATGATGAGCGTTTAGCGGGTTGTCTAAAGCGGCGCCCCTATGAAGGACGACGCATGCGACACGCTCTGCCTTAATCCCACAGAACCAATTGATGCAAAAATCAGAAAATGCAAGAACCAGATGTATTTCGCCCGTCGGGCTTTTTCAATGCTGACAACTTTACTACCCTGTAAACCGTAGACCGACAATTATCCTACAAAATTACTGACAAAATCAACCGACGATTGTCACCTCCATTATCCTGCGATATCCGACGAATTTGCAGGTTCTCCACCGACATCGAAACAGATGCCTTGTATGCAAATTTACTAAACAAAAACTGTTGAATTTTGATTGATTTTTTCGATTGGTGATTGCATGGCTTTTGGGCAATCTGCATTGTTGTGTGGCAAACCATGACTTATTTTGACATTATTTAATTAATTATCTACATTTTTGACAAAATTTAAGCTATAATTCACTGCTGTTCATTTTGTCACTTTTTGTCAGATATTGTAGGTAATACGCGAGCCACGTTCAAAGCCGCAGTGGGTTCACATAAATCGATTGAAGCTGGATAAAGCAGCAGGACTTCCGCCAGCCATTGAGATGGACAGAAACGAGGAAGGAACAGAGGACCAAGAGTTGGTCATTGATGAAATTGATGATGAATTTGATAGTGATGAAAAAGATAAAGTTGCGCAACAAGTTGACATGTCCGGAACGCGGGTCATTCCTCCTGATTGTACTGACCTCACAGGAGAGGCAGATCTATTGTATTGTTTAAATATAATAGTTAATATAATAATAATAAAAAAAAATAGTTAATTAGCCATAACTAAATAAATTATTACTGCAAAGAAAACCTCTTAATGCCAACCCAAATTAATATTTGGAATAATTGATAGTCATAAGAACAGTTGGATAACACAAGTGACTTGAAAAAAAGGGAAATGCACCACGTGAGTCGAATCATCGTGGAGGAATAATTAAGAAGAGAAAGAGTCAATTCTTTCACTTGCAGTAAAAAGAGGAATGTTGACCTACAACCTCGTTCAATCCGTTGTAATGTTGTTGAACTTGATGATTGTTGCTGGAAAGAACAAATTTCTTCTTCTTGAGGTTTTTACGGTTGGCAAAGAAATCTTCCAGAAAGAGCAGACTTTTGAGAGCAGATGGAGTGCAGAGGATGCTGAGGATTGACGGAGATGTTGTTTAGTAAGCGGATGGCAGCGGCTGTTCGACGCTTATCCAAACAAGGAAAGTTACTGCAATCACATTCTTCAATGCAAATAATTCGGTGGGCTCTGCGCTGTAATTTATGAAGTCTCAGTGAGTCCACAGAAAGCATGCCGACGAAAAGTGGTGAGCAGTACTCAATTGCGGAGTGGATCAAGCATTGATAGACAGACACCAATTGTGATCTATTCAGTACAGGTCTCAACACTCTCAAAGCATACAAACGTCGAGATGCACACTTGATGATGTAATTGAAGTGTTCCTCCCATTTCAGATCTTGAGTGAAAATGGCACCTAGAATTCTTATTTGGCTGACAGAAGCTAGATCCGGAAGTACTGGGGCGGGACATTGCTGAGCTCTTGATATCCACATCATGTTGCACTTTCTGAAATTGAGCGAAAGACCGACCGAATTTGACCATTGCGTCATATTGCTGTGCTCGTCAAAAACCGGATCAGGTGTTCGTCGGACGACTGGAACCACAAATGTGCAATCATCGACGAATTTGACGACCGTGGTGGAGGGACAAACAGGCTTCAGCAGTCCAAGCACTAGATTGAAGAGGTATACTCCAAGAACTGAGCCTTGGGGAATGCCTGACATGACTGGGAGCAGGTTGCTGTAGTTATTGTAAATTTTTACCCTCTGATTACGGTTTTGAAGGTAGCTGCAAACCCAATCAACAAACCCAGAAGGAAAATCGTTGACCTGTAGAGCTGCAATTATCGTGTCGTGTCCCAGTTGATCGAATGCCTAGCTGAAATCATATGACATTATTGCAATACCTAACGTTTGACTCTGGTCTAAAGCTGATGTGATCGAATCATGTAGACATATAAGCGCCGCACTTGTCGATGAAAATTTAAGGCCACCAAACTGAAGAGGTCCAAATGCTCCTCGAAAACGACCGATCAAGTCATCAGAGTGCAGGATGAGATTTTCGCATATTTTTGAAGGCATCGGCAGCAAAGAAATAGTAGCAGCAGTAGTAACAGTCATGTCGCTCGGAATATCAACCGAAAAATTGCGACCACAAAACATAATCCTTGTTTTCCTTCTATTCAAGCATAGATCCTTAGAAGCACACCATCTGTCCGCATTGTCGATTTCCATTAGTACGGGATTCGTGGGTGAAGTATCGTCGGACAACAAAACTGCAAGATAAATGTCATCGGCATATTTTACAACATGCGTACTTTCATAATACGGCGAAAAATCATTTGTATACATGCAGAATAGATAAGGACCTAAAGTCGATCCCTGAATCACACCGGATAGTATACTGTATGCCTCACTGTATTCTCCATCGACACGAACGAAGTTATGGCGATTCATCAGGTAGCTTTCCAACCATGAAACGAAACCGTGTGGTAGACCATCCAATATCAATTTCTTTATAAGGGAGTTGTGGGAAATGCAGTCAAAGGCCTTTGAGATATCGATGCTTATCAAGGCAAAACCTTGAACTGCGGGGTCGTCGATTTTGCTTGACACAAATTCATGCAGCGATATGATGGCGGTCACAGTAAAGGCAGCAGGGCGAAAACCATGCTGATGTTTATCGTAGTTTTGTATAAATACATCTCGTAAGTTGTTGTAAATGCACTTCTCCATGATCTTACTCAGTGTAGGTAGAATAGAGATAGGTCTCAAGTTACCAATTTTAGCATGACTTGATTTGGGTATTGGAATGGTGACACCGACTTTGAGGCAAGATGGAAAACAATGCGATTTAATAGAGTTCTTGATAATGGAGCAAACATAAACGGAAAGGAGATCGGCTAATTCACGGTATACCGAATTGGGAACATTGTCCAGAGATTTTGAAACCCCAGGCTTTAAGTTTGACAGGATATTATAAACCCATAACGGAGAAATGTCAATTTCCCATGGATCATTAACAAGCATGATCCGAGATGGTGCGAGCTCTTCATAATCTCTAGAAACAGGTATGTTCACTTGATTTGAGAGGAATGAGTCCCGAATGGTGGAGATAATAAGATGCTCATCGCCACAATGTGATAATTGTTCGACCAGACCAGTATTGCGAGAAGAGGAATTCATGAGTTCACCTGAAATTTTCCAAATACTTTTGCTGGATCGTTTTAGCTTGTCTGCCCAATTGCGTTTTGCACGTAAGATTTCATCTTTGGCTTTTTCTTTTAGCTTGTTGTAGACCGACCAATTACGATTACGGTAAGCTTGCCATTTAGAATTAATAATGCTCTTTGTAATTGGAGTCATCCACTTTTTGTCTGTCGTAGATAGATAAACATACGATGGAGGCAATTAAGTATCCACTAATTTGTGTAGACAGCCAAGAAATAAAGAACATTGATCATCAACATTGGTAGTACTCAGTATCGACTGACCTTCAGTAGTTGAGAAACATTTAAAAGCTTCTCGAAGTTTTAGTATGGATGAAGGACGAAGGTCATATACTGGCACAAGACGGGGACTGGGATTAGAGTTCTGTAGAGGATCAGAAGCTGGAGACAAGCATAATATCTGATGATCGGAGTTGCCAAGAGGCGAATTGTAACACACATTGTCAGCAAGGTAGATGTCAGACAAAATATCTGACACAAGGATAAAGTCTAATACACTGTTACCGCGAGTAGTTTTGCTAACAATATTTGAAAGTTGAAGTTCTGTGCAAAGATAGCTGGTATCTAATTTATTAAGATCACCTAAGATCAGGACATGGAAGTCATGAAACTGAATCATAAAATTGTCAATGATGTTCACAAAGAAAGGCAAAACTTCGGTATGAGTACACGCATTGAGATTCGGTGGTGCGTATGCAGTCAGAACAAAAAGTTTAATGGATTTTATGACAATAGCACATACTTCAATACCTGAGGGTATAGCAACAGGAAGAACAAATTCCTCAAAATTTAAGGTATTTCTAACACAAACCATGCAGCCACGACCTCTTCGGGAGAGGCGGTCGCATCGGAGCGAAGCGAAATGATCAATATCAACATAGAAGCTTGTAACCGAGTGATTTAGCCACGTTTCGGAAACACATGCAATATCGGGCAGCTTCATACGTAGAAACAATAATACGCAATTCGTCGATTTTCTTTAGAAGGGATTGAGCATTAAGCAACATGAACTTAGGGAAATGCTTCATGCAACTACTACAAACAGATCTTAAAATCTTGCGTGAAAATTTTGAATTTCATCACGAAGCACAACTTTTCCTTTGTAAATGACGACGTCTTCCTGTTGACTCCTTCTATGCCTTAGCTGATCACGTAAATCTTTGTCAATCATCTGCTGCCGACGCGTTTTGTCATGATTGATGTAAATCTTCTTATAGTTTGCATGATCACGGAGCTTTTTTGAATTACGAAGAACAAGGCGTTTGGTATCATCGGACTTGAACTTGACCAGCGTAAGTCGAAAGCCAGACGATGGAGCCTTACCAAGTCGTCAGATTTCTCTTCAACAGCATCAACGGAAGAACCCAGAATCTTTAGCAATGCGTCACACTTTGACCAATCGAAAGCAATTCTGTCATCTTGAGAGCCAGTAGTTGATTCCTCCATTCCAGAAATCACAACGTTCTTCTCTTTGCGAAAACGTTCAGACAATTCTTGAAATAGATCTAATGTTACGTCTTCTTTGGATTCTTTGATATCCTTTAGTTCGTTCTCCACATTCAGTAATCTGACTTTAAGTTGATTGTTCTCCTCAGCAAAGCTGTCCAATTTCAATAAAAGAGGATCAATTGTTTCTTTTAGTTTCGTTTCGAGTAGATCCGAAAATGCACCAATGTCAATTCCACTGTCAGAGAGACGTGAAGATGAATGTAACTGCATTAAAGCTTGCATAAGATCACTCTTAGTTAGAGTGAGTCGCAGATTTTCCTTTGAGAGAGGATTGCTTTTTGGGATTGGACAAATTATGCTCTCTTTCCATAACAAAGGAAACTGAAGTTGCTGAATAGACAAATTGATCAAGTGAGCAAGAGAAGCGGCTATGATAAAAGCTGATATCTTGTAAATCAACGAAGGAATGCCATCGTTACCGGCAGGCTTGTTAGGTTTAACTTTCAGTAGTCGGGAATAGACACTTTCTTCAGTTACAACCGGAGCCCAGGAAACTTCAGCATGGCCATCAGTAATCACAGAAGTAGGCCGATGTGTTTGAGTAATAGCAAACATTGAGTTGATGGTCTCAGCAGCTTTTGCTGGATTGTCAAATTGATGAATAATTGTGTCCAAGGCAGAGTCTCTGGAGGATTTAGTACCAATTAGCTCATTAACCACTGACCACATATGACCTGATTTGTGTTGACATTTTCTTGCCCACTTCAGTTTCTGGGAAACCAGCATTTGTTTCACCTTTTGACGTAGGTGATGGTACAACGCATAATTTCTACATCGATATGCCTCCCATCTCAAATGTATTAGATGTCTGATATGAGGGGTAATATAAGGCTTATCAGATGAACTCATGACGACATTTGCTGATGGTATAGATTGCTTAAATGATGCCTGAATTGCCTCAGTAAAGAAAATGCAATTTCCATCGAGTGTCAGACTCATGTCGTAAAAAGGTTCACTTGTGCAAGGAGAAACAAGAAATGGTCAATATTTGATTGACGTAAGTCATGCACTATACAAGTTTTGCTTGCTGGAGAAGTTGGAACGTTGCTTGGTCTGCATAGGATTGAGCGATGATCTGAGGATGAAATAGGCGGGCCAACATCAATACAGTATTGAAGAATAAGCGGCTGAGAGAGAAGTATTTACCCGTTGGTTAGGCCTTTATCGATCCAACATAGGCCATCGGCATCGGATAGCTACAGGCCACGGTACCCATTGATTGAGGTCGGATCGTCGTCTGTGGCCAGTGAAATTGGCCATAGCGATATCGAAACGATTTCGGTTATTTGTCAGTGATCACGGCCGTTGCAATATCGAACCGATTTCGGTCATGTATTACTTGGTATTGCCTACATTTCTTATTTGCCTACATTTTTTACATCAAAAAGAAAGTATAGTTATAATCAAAGTGTATTTGTATGAAAATATTGATGTCCACCACATAGTTAAAAGCAAAGACGATACAAAGAGACTAAACTCAGTTCAAAAATGGAAACTCCCATATCTTTGATCGATAGTTTAAATATCTATCGTAATTCACATATTGTTCGATATCTTGATTCGGTATACCTTTTCGTTATACCGGTATACTGGCACGGGAAGAAGTGATAATTAACCTGGACGTACATTCAAAATCTATGTGAAAGCTAATAATCAATATGTTTACTGTGAATGGACTTGTCAAAATTTAACTCGTTAAACACAACTAAGGAACGAGTCATCTCTTCCACCGTGCTGCTCACCACAGACTGGAAGGAATATATATAGCAATTTATCCAACGAGTTCAGAGTACATCATTACTTCAGTACACAGAGATAAGCCGGACGAGTCAGCTCGTCCTCATTCAGAAAAAGTTAAAGTGGCTGCCAATTTTAAAGCATTGAGAGATATGAGAGTTTTCCGTCATTCTTGTTCATCGTCTTTGGTTAAAAGACGTGTTAAAATCACACATGCATGATATTAAGAAGGCATAGATGTGGTTTTCTGCTTTAGAAAACAAAGCGAAATATGTACGAAAAGTACACAACTAATACGTCATAAAATATAATGATTCAGACAGAAAATGCTTCTGACAAGATAACAATGAACGATATAACAAACAAATCTGGTTTTCAATATGATATGACGTAGATGTGATACAGGCGACAATGCGAAACATGTAAGGAAAGGCACATAACTAATAGTGCATTACCCCTATGTGCATTACTGTAAACGAGATACAATTCATCTTGACAGAAAATGCTTCTGAATCGATAACAATTACAGTTTCGATAATGATTAAGTCTCGGATAAAACTTCATAACACACCACACTGTAAATTGATTTTTGCTAATTTATTAGTTTTTTCTAAGTCGTGTTGAGTTTATGTAGCAAAAATAAATTAGGAACAGGTTCTGATGAAATGAGGTCGAATATCGAACGCCAATGAAGACGACTAAGAACTGTTAAGACTAAGGTTGGCACTATTAAGACTAAGACCTAAACAGTGCCAACAACCCAGAAAATCGATGGAGAATTTGCTACAGAAAGACTTGAGTAGTACAGATACATAATCGAGCTGAGAATCTTTCGGAAGTAAAGATTTGGGCCTTGAGAGTATCAGCTTGTACAGAAACTTAATGCATAAACCCAACACGACTTAGGAATATATCATTTGTAAAAAATGCTGAATAATAAAAATATCATGCTTGATATACTCAGCATCGGAGTAAAAGGGCGTCCATAAAGTCACAAAACAAAGAATTACTGATACTCTGCATCGGAGTAAAAAGGCGTCCATTAAGGCACATGAAAAAAGAATTACTGATATTTTGCATCGGAGTAAAAAGGCGTCCATTAAGGCACATGAATTACTGATATTTTGCATCGGAGTAAAAGGGCGTCCATTAAGGCACAAAACAGAGAATCGCTGAAGTACTTGAAAACTTTCATAATGAGCACAGAGCACTTGAATATCCTATTGAAAATTCTATGAATCACTTAAATATCCTTCCTCTTCCTCCTCTCAGTCCGGCCACCACACCGGTCGGAATCTTGCGACAAATGGCGAGAAATTGTGGTATCCACGAGGGCCATATTGGCATCTTGAAACCGCATCACAACCGCTTCTACAATGAAAACCGAAAACTGTTTGTTAATTTAATTCAGAAGTGCTTGCTAGTCTAGTTCACATGCATTCGGACTATGATGGGACTAAGATTCGGACTTTTTCATTAATACAGTACACGTACTTCAATAATTTTCTGTTACTTTACACATCTTTTTATTACGGATGCAAGTATGTAAGTAAGTATGTAACATACAGGTCTGGCAGAAATATGGCATCACTCAATTTTTACCGATTGATTAACTTTTTCTAAATCGGGTTGAGCTTCTGCAGCACCAAAAGTTATATAAATATAGCACCAAAAGTTACTATATAGTAACTTTCTAAAAGATAATATCCAGGGCTATCTCTTGAGGGTACTTGAATAAGTCGGCATATTCAGGTCAGCGGAGGTCAATGAGTATAAAAACATAATTTCCGGGAGAAACATAATACCGCGGAATATAGGAGGGTTGGCAAATATAAGTTTAGCGATTGAAATTAAAACCCAGAATTTTGGGTTCAATTGGGTTTTCTGTATTTTTGTAATTCAAATGACATCTATGTGCATGACATGACCTCATTCATTCTCTAAAACAATAAGGACGTCTTATTACGGGCTATTATGTCTACAAAAGTCTTATAATTTAGAATGAAAACTACAGAGAAAGGAAAATTTTACGATCAGTCGATCACCTCGCAGATGCTTGCCCATTTTCCTGAAGCAATTATGTACGACTTTATTTAACAGTATACAAGATGTCTGTTCGCACGAACACTCACCCTCGACTAGCTTTTTCAGAACAAGCGCGAAACTTCTTTTTCCACCAGATCCCTTCAAATTGAACTTCTTTTGAAGATCGATGTGGAGGAGATAGTTAATGCTTCTCTTGGTCATGGAGCGGACATCCAGCCCTCCATGAACAAAAATTGATCGAACCTGAAAGGGGAAAACGGATACTTGATTATGATCTATGATCAGCAAAGATAAAATGAGATCATTTTACATTATTTTGCGATAAAATTCGTAAAATGACATCATGTTATGCCAGTCTACATCATTTTAACATCATAACAGCAAAAATCAAATGTCTTAGCCGATCATAGGTTGTCAATCAGCAATATGTCCATATATTCAGCCCAACAAGAGTTAATAGATCTGCCCGATTTATGTATGTGTAAGTGTTATATGCTGAGAAAGTCTAGTTTCTGCTGGGATAATTGAATGAACATTTCTACGATATTAGTTCTTAAGGCTAAGCGCCCCTATGGGATGTCAAAAAGGGAAATATCAAAGGATATGACACAGTTGAACAGTGGCGGTCAACAGGCAAGATTGATTGATAGTAAATCTAAAGTGATGACACAAATAAATACCAGAATTTACATGAGAATTAGTTAGTAGGGAAACTAGTATTTATTTAAAAACCTAAACGAGGTATGACATACCGATACACTGGATCGATGAGCATAAAATACAAATAAAGAAGTGTATAAGTATAATATCAATTCATGTAGTCACTGTACGTTTGATGTAAGTAAACAATTCCGCAAAAAATTTAGAGGTAACAGTATTTAAGATTAAAGAGTGTCAACGTAAAATTAATCCCACTGCAGAATACGACGGTATGTCACACATCTAAGGTTTTGAATAAATTCTTGTTTTCCCTACTAACTAGATCTGATGTAAATTTTGTGATTTTGTTTGTCATTCGCTTCAGATTTCCGATCAATCAATCAAAGAATATGTACGATTGTACGTACAATCATTAAATGTTTTATACTGTAATTCAACAGAAAATTGTATTTTCTTAGCCAAAAAAAGTGTCGTTATTCGTAAGCCAATATGCCCCAATAGATAGAACAAGAACGAAGTCTTACCACATCATTTCGATAGGATTTATCTTCTATCTTTTTGACGAAGTTTTCGTATTCATCCACAGTTTTCAACTTCTCAATTTTAACGAAACTGCCACATTGAACACCTCTGCCAAATTCTACCATTGCATCGAGTCTACGTGAATGTTCGCGTAATAGCGGTCCACTTTCGTATCAAGGCGGCAGAGTAAATGAATAATCTCTGAAAATTAAGGACGGCGATGTCATCCGTGGGTTCACATATATGAAAAATCACGAAACTGATAAATTAACGAATTTAGGGTTGTGACTTTCGGTACAACGCCTTCCGACGACTTCAAGCCTCTCCGCATAAACGCGACTACTCTTAATCACAAATCTCGGGTGGTATTAGCACAACAGCAACAGTTTCGTTGTAAAAAATATATTTCGTTACGGTTAGGTTGCATAATGCATATAAAGGCAAAAATCAGCAACAATTATTTAGTCAGCTGATAAAAACAAGTCGAGTTTTTGGCTGCGAAACTAGAACCTGACTAAGATTTATTTGTGCATATTTCATTGATTTCATCATCAAATATCTTCAGAAAAATCAAGAAATTCATTGCGACAAAGTGATTGCGGACGCTGTATCCATCATATTCTAGTTGCACAAAAATCTTATCATGTTATCAGTGATTGTATAACTTACACTTGTGTCAGTTACAAATGTCAGACAATAATCGTTTTTTGATAAACATCAATTAAGGTTTAACTAGTTATAACTACATGTATATCATTAATTATTTCATTTCGGTAGCTAGAAACATACAATCATATGTATACAGAAACTTAGGGCTTCTGAAAATTTCTAAACTTTGCAAGAAAGAGATGGATAAGTGTAACAACAATATCTCTGGTTTCGGTCCTCATACTCACTGTCTTTTTTGCGAACGCTTGTATCTTCAACACTTCCTTCAATACCCGCATGAACAATTGATGTGCTATTGGATAGCGACAGTTTCCTCGTCGGAGAACTCGTAACCGGGAACGGTTGAGTAGACTCATTCGCTAACACCAAGGAACTAGTCCCTAAGATCGCCTGAGTCGATTGAGCAACGAAGGAATTTTCCGATGATTGGTCTTTCATGAGGTCTGAGGAATTTGACGTTGAGGCATGCCCGATCAACGGTACAATGGAAAGGCTCTGTGATTCAGAACTATTCACGAACATCGGAGGACCAGTTTTTACGCCTTCATGAGTCGATGGCACAACGGATGTTTTGTCTGATGATATCCGACTTGTAGCACTGGCTATTTTCGGCAAGTTGATAACTGTGTCATCTTCAATAATAATAGTGCTGTCTGACGATGTACTGACAGAAGAATTTTCTTGTGTCAAACCTGGTAACTAATTCCGTCTTACTTTGTATTTTTTCAATGCGCCACTTCTTTTCCGTCATCAGCGCGGCAAGGTAATCGCAAAAGTCATCTAGACCCTCATCATTATCAGACACATGGATGACCAACGCATCCTCTGGCTTCATGTTAAAGTCAATTTTCAGAATTACATTTTCCCCTTCGCAATAACTGTTGTACTGCTCAACACTCCATTTCAGACTGACAGCCTCTAACGTTTGATCGCTAACGAAAAAAACGATAGCGTAATTGCACTTGGAATATTCAAGAGCCTGAAATCAGAACGGCATGTAATGAATTCTCCAAAAAAGGAGTTACCAAAACATGAAAGTGGCTATTCGTCTGAACAATATTTTCATTTTCACGGACTCAGGTGAAGGTCAAAAATAAAAAGCGCTAACTAACCAAGGCATGCGACAACATAAGAACACTGAGAACTAAGATACGTAAGGGAAAATTAAATACAAGTCTGATTCGTCACTATGGAATGCTATGCATTTCCCGGTTGGAGATTCATGAAATCTACAATTTCGCATAACAGAAAAATATCCAATACCCAACACAATGGATTCATAAGGAAAATCATACAACGATTTCACAAATTTCATCTTGAAACCAGAGAAAGTTTTGTTTACTTCGTCAATGTCATCGATTATACCCAAAAGTACAGATAGATGAAAAAATCGTCATTTTCTGCACAATTCGCTAACTTCAAGTGATCAAACACCGTCACTAAATCTTATCATATCACACTCAAAATCGATGTGCATACTCCTGATAGAGTGACCTGCCAGGAATGTGGTCCGTTATGGTCATTTATTAGGATAACTGATGATTTCAACAACCCATTTTTGTTAAAAGTACAGATAGATGAAAAAATCGTCATTTTCTGCACAATTCGCTAACTTCAAGTGATCAAACACCGTCACTAAATCTTATCATATCACACTCAAAATCGATGTGCATACTCCTGATAGAGTGACCTGCCAGGAATGTGGTCCGTTATGGTCATTTATTAGGATAACTGATGATTTCAACAACCCATTTTTGTTAAAAGTACAGATAGATGAAAAAATCGTCATTTTCTGCACAATTCGCTAACTTCAAGTGATCAAACACCGTAAAAGTACAGATAGATGAAAAAATCGTCATTTTCTGCACAATTCGCTAACTTCAAGTGATCAAACACCGTTACTAAATCTTATCATATCACACTCAAAATCGATGTGCATACTCCTGATAGAGTGACCTGCCAGGAATGTGGTCCGTTATGGTCATTTATTAGGATAACTGATGATTTCAACAACCCATTTTTGTTAAAAGTACAGATAGATGAAAAAATCGTCATTTTCTGCACAATTCGCTAACTTCAAGTGATCAAACACCGTCACTAAATCTTATCATATCACACTCAAAATCGATGTGCATACTCCTGATAGAGTGACCTGCCAGGAATGTGGTCCGTTATGGTCATTTATTAGGATAACTGATGATTTCAACAACCCATTTTTGTTAAAAGTACAGATAGATGAAAAAATCGTCATTTTCTGCACAATTCGCTAACTTCAAGTGATCACACACCGTCACTAAATCTTATCATATCACACTCAAAATCGATGTGCATACTCCTGATAGAGTGACCTGCCAGGAATGTGGTCCGTTATGGTCATTTATTAGGATAACTGATGATTTCAACAACCCATTTTTGTTAAAAGTACAGATAGATGAAAAAATCGTCATTTTCTGCACAATTCGCTAACTTCAAGTGATCAAACACCGTCACTAAATCTTATCATATCACACTCAAAATCGATGTGCATACTCCTGATAGAGTGACCTGCCAGGAATGTGGTCCGTTATGGTCATTTATTAGGATAACTGATGATTTCAACAACCCATTTTTGTTAAAAGTACAGATAGATGAAAAAATCGTCATTTTCTGCACAATTCGCTAACTTCAAGTGATCAAACACCGTCACTAAATCACCGGGCGGGTTTTTTCGGGTTTTTTATACCGGGTTTTTCGGGTTTAATCGGGTTTTTTCGGGTTTAATCTAGTTATTTCGATTTTCTTGAAATTAAGAGGTAATCTCTTATTTTAAAATTATCATTTTATTGAAAAATCAAACTACATTGCACACATCAGTGTAATGTAAACCATGATTAATATACAATATCATGAGAAAATATTGGTGAGTACTTAGTATAGGTTGCTGTATTTTAGCCGTACCAAATATTCAGATAATTACAGACTATCTAAATAAGGAATCATATGAAGTTATTCTCTCACCTACATTTACGAATAGTATACTTTACACAAGATTGGCTGTTATCTAAAATTTATAAGTTTTTTCTATTATTGTATTATCAGAGAGAAAACACATGTGTACAGTAGAGGCTATAAATTGAACTTTATATAAAAAATATGGTCAAAACGGGAAGATCTAATGAGTCATCTGAACATCGATCACCAAATATCTGTTTGTTATACCGGTATTCCAAAAGTAAGAAAATATAGGCCTAGACAAAAATATAGGCCCAACTGTTATCAGTATTACTGATACTAAAGCTAAATAATACGCAGATCGTTTCGTCGAACTTTCATATCATAATTTCGATTCATTTTATTTATTAATTTTTTGATAACCTGAGGATGGTCGTTTGGTGTGGTCGAAAGACCTCGTCCTAATATGTGAAATCGAGGACGCACGCTCTTTCTTATGGTCCGAAGTGTCCGTCGCAGACTTGCAGCCTGCTGCGGTATCAGTAATGACGCGCGCGTACCACGCACGCGCCACCCCGAACTCCCCATCATTTCCGAGTGTCTTTTGTATGCTATAATAACATCAATGACCAGACTTGTGGGCAGTGGCTTTAAATCATTGTTTGCCAATATCGATCTTATCTTACGCACTTTCGACTGCACCAGCCACCCAAAGACATGCGACCAGCAGCGTCAACCAATATGCGTGTGCTCTCCCGAATTCCCCATCATCTCACGAATGCATCACTACAGTCCGGTGTTGACAAATCCAGGCTGGCTGATGTCCGGCGAGTCAGGGATGGACAATGGGCATCATATCAGCATAGGCGTTAAATTTCTTGCGCAATGAAAACATCGGACATTGACATATTATTCGGTTTTCCTTTTCAATACTTGGTGTTGTATTAAGAAACATGTAGATTACGGAATTGTATACATTCCATACGATGATTTTTGAGAAGAGGCAGAGTCAATAAATCAGAAAAATGAATTGGCATTACTGTATTTTAATTAGAAGCATCGAAAAAATGACATAATATGGAAAAATCCATTTCACCCGATTTCGCCCGCCGGGCGGGTGAAATCGGGTTTTTTTCTGACCGGGTGGGTTTTGACCAACCCTGTATCACACTCAAAATCGATGTGCATACTCCTGATAGAGTGACCGATAGAGGTCGACCGAGTGAATATGATCCCGTTTTTGTGTTAAGCAACATTTAGAAGTTTATACAAGGAACTACACAAAAATATGATTCCGTATACAATAAAAATGGTCGTCAAGTCAAAGAAAAGTTCACCTTTGAAAAAGAAATCGAATTTCAAGCGTTTATGCTGCTCTTGCAAGAAGAATTTGCATTTGTTGTCGTAAATTTGTTCAATCTTTTAGCATGCATGTAGGACTACATTTTGTTCGTACGGAACTTCTTTTATAATAGGCATAGTAGATCTTGGCTATATCTGATTTTGATATAGCCTACAGTAATATAGCGATTCATCATATTTCTTATGTGATAATAACAATCGGCATGTATGAGAACACACACAAAATGATAAACAATGGCACCTACAAGTAATTTGTTCAATTTATTTTCTTTTTTAAATATTGCTTTCATTTTATACACGGTACCGTATTCAACGGGTAGGCTATGACTACGCATTTATAAAGATTGAGGATAAGACTACGTACTTAAATGTTCAAACAAAAAATTTTCTCATAGGCCTAGTTTCTTGTGGCTAGATATGGATCTACGGATAGGAGCAAGGGAGGGGGGGGGTAAATGGGTCGAGATTTAGTTTGTATTCAACATATTTTTTTCGGTGACCAATCAAATTTATTCTTTCACCATAATCATGCCTAGTTATCACTGATCTAGGTGATAACATGCAGGCTTCACTGCAATCAAATGTCGAAAAATCGAATCTTAGAAAAAAAATTCATAGCGAAAAATTCCATGTCTTGTGCCTTATAGATCATGTCTTGGTAATAGCAAGTTGGGGGTTTATTGTCAAGACATTGTCTTGGTAATAGCAATTTGAGGTTTTATTGTCAAGACATTGTCTTGGTAATAGCAAGTTGGGGGTTTACTGTCAAGACATTGTCTTGCTAATAGCCACTGCCTTATCGTAAATCAAAACGTACAATAGCGCATTAACGATAATACTGATAGCCCAACGATAATACCCGGATGACAAAGACCAACTGATAGTTAACCTTTAGAGATATTATACACATTGTATATGTAGATAATTAATAATACGTCGGTAGATAAGTCAATCACACTAGAATCCATACTATGGCCGCCTCCACGCAAGTTAAAATGGACCGAAACATTTAAAAAATTACAAAATTAAACAACAATAAATTATTTCGATGTTTGGAAGACTGGGTATTAACCATAGATAACCATGGACTATACATAAGTCATTGAACATGAATTCAGTAATATTTCGTTTTGTGATTGCAAACAGTGTGATGTTTTAGCATATTTCAGTTATCTGAATTAAAAATGACAGTCTTGTGAATCTCTTAACAGTGGAATAAAAACCGATAGTAATGTCCTATCATGATTGTGAATGTTGCTATCCTTTTGTATTCTATATTTCTTTACATCTGTAATAATGTCATTGATTGAAAGATGATAATTAAGCTATTGTTACGCATTCCATGCCAACATATTTAGCTCCCGCTTTAGAAGTACACAGTTTAGTCCATGGTTTATTCATAGCGTTTATTCAAGTATTCGTAATGTATTTATACATTTTTACATGATATATCCATGATATTTTACAGAATATCCCATTTATAGTGTCAGGCATTAATATATCTCTGATTAATCATCATGGCCACATCAAACTTAACCAAGTATCCTAATGATTAAAAAAAATAGGAATATTCCATGATCAAAAATTATATTATATTTGTTTGAAATAATATTTTTTTCAAACTTTTCAGCGTCTTTAGCAACAGTGTCAACAAACGAAAAAGATCTATTGAATTACTCCATGTTTCTCTTAATTTCATGAATATCTATTCCTGTTTTCTCATGAAATTAATTGAGGCGCTGATCAACACTTTCCATCATGATTTTTTGATTAATTTTATATATTTTCAATCATTTATAAGTAAGTAATGTTCAGCTATTTTGATGTGCTTGTATTTGTATTTGCATTCGATTGCAGAAAATTTTTTTTCAAAAAATTTCACATCTAAATGTTGAATTACGGTACACTTCTGATTTATCCAAAACCGATGATCACAGATAGTTTACTGTAATTCACATGTTCATTTGGTGAAAAAGTATGATACCTTTATTACCATTATGCTATTCTTTATTAGGTATAGCCTTCAAATTTCTCTTTCAACCGAAAGGCCTACTGTTCTAAAATGCGTAATTTCAAGTGGCTGCAAGACATAGCCATAATTTTAAGTTAATTTTGACGCTTTATTGCCATAATAATTATGCGAAGCACTTATTAAGGACAATCTAAGATATTTATGTCACTTTACGACCTTTACAGACTTGCTAAGCACTTTTAACAGGAAGCAGATTTTAAATTGACCATGATTTATAAAGCAGTTAAGCTCTTGAAGTTATCATGTCTGTAGTATACATATATGGTTTTAACTAAATCAAATTATTGTTTTGGGATCATTGACAATAAGATTACGTGCTCAGAATAGCGCATTGACACCAGTGATATAGCATCGCCCGACACTGATGCTCTAGCAGTGACTGATATTTATTCAAATTCGGGCGCAAAAAGGTTAATGAAATTTTCATCGTTGGCCGGTCTTTTCTTTGACATATATAGTTTCGGGATATATATAATACTACTTATTTTCAATTAATAAGTAGTATTTAAAGAAAGTGTAATATAAATATTTAAATGGAATGAATTTACTGGAAAGATAAAAAGCCAAAGCCGGAACGATATTGGCCCATGAACGGCCTTACCAACGGGAAGATCAAGGATGGCATCATTACGTGTTGGAGTTGTGACCACATTTGTCAAATCAAAGGCAGCATTCAGATGAAAGACATCGAGTCTGTTAAAGTCACCAGTGAGCAGTAGGTCATAATCAGGATACAAGATCAATAAATCGGCAAGATTTCTGGAGATGAAGAAAATTACATAATTTGATGAATAAATCACTGAAGACGGCGGGATGTAGATGCAGATGAAATACAATTTCAGTTCATGAAAAATCAGGCAAACACTATTCGTGGCGTGAGTCGGACCAGCAATTGTAAAGCGCACAGACTTGAGGTTGGATCTCACCCAAATAGCCACACCACCACAGACGCGACCATCAGAGCGGTCATCACGGTGCAAAATACAGTTATTAACTGATACCAAGTCGTCAGAATGATTTTCGGTAGACCACGATTCAGTAGCGGCAAAGATGTCTAGACACCTAGAGGAAATTGTAGCTCGAATATCGTCCATCTTTGGGAAAGCATGGTTTACATTTGCAGTCATGAAAAGTGGGAGATTCCTGTAACTGTCAGATAAAATCAGTGATGAAAATTCAACATGTCATTTCTATTGCGAATTTTTCCTTGGTACAACACAACATCTTCACCTGCAGAACGACGAGTTCGCATATCGTTCCTGAATTGCCAATCTTTCATTTGTTGAAAAGGAGTGAGGTCAGATTTCACAAAGATATCACTGAATTCTGAATGTTTCAGTTGACGTGACTTGTGTAGTTCTACTAAAGGCCTTTCTCTATTAAAGGCCTTTCTCTATTAAAAGCGTTGTTCTATTAAAGGCCTTTCTCTATTAAAGGCGTTGTTCTATTATAAGCGTTGTTCTATTCAAGGCCTTGCTCTGTGAAAGTCGTTCTATTCAAAGTCAGATTCTTGACATTTTATCTGGTTTTTTTCGACTATTGACTTTTCTGGTTGAAGTTATTGGGAGACGGATTCTATTCACGCAAAGAAAATTTCTTTTCTAGAAGATTGACTTTTGTTTTTAGCGCACTATACCTTAGCAAGCTCACATGTTTAGTTCGTAGTAGTAGTATGCGCTGAAGTAAAGCGCTGTGAACGTGGATCTCTCTCTCTCTCTCTCTCTCTCTCTGCCCCTCTCCAGTATGTTTATCAGATGTAAATATTTAGCCTGATCGACTTCATCAATGATGAGCGTTTAGAGGGTTGTGTAAAGCGGCGCCCCTATGAAGGACGACGCATGCACATGCTCTGCCTAAATCCCACAGAACCAATTGATGCAAAAATCAGAAAATGCAAGAACCAGATGTATTTCGCCCGTCGGGCTTTTTCAATGGTGACAACTTTACTACTGAAGGCATGCATTGAAGATATCGATCTGAAATGGTGATCATTTCACGCATGCGGCATGCACATGCTTGCGGACACATGAATGAAGACACAGCTTATTGATGACCATGACGGTAAAGAACAATAGGAATCTTCGTGACTCGCAACACCTCATCACTCTACTACGCAGTGTACTCCTCCAGTCCAGTGCGATGCGATCCTGTGTACATTTGACGTCAAGTCTCTGTGCACCAGCATCCTATCGATGTGTAAGGCATTCGACGTGTAGCAAGGGGATTTGAATCTAGGCGTAGTCTGAAGCGCGTATATTCTCAGCAGTGACAATCTTATTGCTGCCGTTTGTTTTGAAAGAAAACCACAATGACATCAAAACTGTGATTGAACTTATAAAATACAATGAGTCCAACTTGTCAACCCTAGAACTCCTAAATGGGTCTTTGATATTTGATTAAATATTTCTGACATGGCTGATCTTTCACTTTATATTTTATTTTATCTTTTTTAGCCCCCTCTGGTTGCTCACATAATTTTAAATGACATGCAAAATTTTTAGACGTTATATTTTTATTACAACCAGAACATTTTTTCGTATTACATTACATAGATTGTCGTGCATCCATAGATTGCCTAGCTTGAAGAATTTTAATTTTTGTGGCATGTGAACTTCTTCCTAATTTTTATCTACACGATTATTCTGTACTAGATGATTATTTGGAACTAAATGATTATTATTTGGACCTACGTTATTTCTTCTAGCTGTATAAAGATTTTGTCCTTGTTGAGGTATAAACAAATTTTTTAGTTGTTGTGACTGACGAATGTATTGCTTACATGTCCAAAAAAGTGTTGATGTTTTAAGTTCTAAAATTACTCAACAAATGAAAAAGATGAATAGAATAATAAATGAAGTAAACTCTCAAAAAGTTGATAAAATGAAAACTCTTAAAGTCAATTTAGAAAATGAATTAAAGAAAAATTATAAAGGAAGTAAAGAACAGTTAGATGCTGTTAAAAATCAGTTAGATGTTCTTAAAATTAAGTTGAAGGCTCTTAAAACGGATTTAAAGATGAATCAGCAGAAAATGCAAGTTAATAGAAAAGAAATTAAAATACATCACACGCTGCTTAACACAATAGTGAAAGCGCAAAAGCAAATTAATAAAGTAATCCCGCGGTTGTTGTCCATTCACAAACGTAAACTTAATCACAAATTAAAATTAAAACCTAAAAATGCCTGTAATTTATAAACACAATCTTAAACATTTTTCATCAAATCAAAACATTGCAAGTGAACCTTTTATAAATTCTTCTTACCATTATAACAGTGTAAAATCAATCCAAAAAGAAGGAGATGGTGTAAACAGCGGAGCTGGAATATTTTCAAGTGCAAGTAAAACTAATACCATTATTTTAAATAATTTCAGATTAACTAACTTTTAAGATTTAATTTCAATATCAACTAAACGAAAATAAAATTTTTTTTGTCATAAATAATTTTTTTTGTCACAAATAATTTTTTGTTATAAATATTTTTCCCAAAAATTAAATTTAGACCTAAAAGATGCCTATAATTTATAAACACAATCTTAAACATTTTGCATCAAATCAAAAAATTGCACATGAACCATCTATGAAATCTGATTACCAATAAAACAATGTAGAGACAGTTCAAAGAGAAGGAGATGGAGTATTTTCTGGTATAGGAAGTATCGTTAAAGTTATTAGAAATAAAAAAAAATTTGATTTCATCTGCTGCAAAAGGAGCAGCTGCTATAGGTACTACAGCTAGTGCAATTTCAAATGCTGTTAAGTCTCAAAACGAATTAAAACAACTAGAAACTATTCGTAAACTTAAGAATGATTCTGAAGAACCAATAAAATTAAAAAAACTTTCAGAGGAAACAAAAAACAAAATTGCTAACATAGCCGCTGAAAGTAAACAGGAGAAGAAATCAATTGAAGAAATAAGAGGTAATGGAACGCAGTTAGGTACTGATTTAGCAAAATTCTAAAATATATTGAAAAAGGAAACCTAAGAAAATATTTTTTCTGTGTGTGAGAAATTTTTTTTGTGTGTGAGAAAAAACAAAAAAGTCAAATTATTTTTTATAAAAATGTCTTCCTTAATTGAAAATAAATTTAGATTAGACTATCCTCCGTTCGTCAGTTACAATCAAAAAAAGAATGACTATATAAAAATTGCTATGAATCCCGGATCTTCTAGTAGAGTAACTACTGGAGGAGATTTAATCTTTGAAGTTGATAATCAACAAAGTTATTTATATTTACCTGATTCCTTTTTACACTATGAATATTCTCTATATAGTGAAGCCAATTTTACAACACTATTACCAGATACTGATAATATTGCATTAGAGAATAATTTCTTTCCATGATTATTTACACAAATGCGTTTAGATGTTGCAACTCAAAATATAGAAACAATGAGTGATTCTCCAGGTGTAATTGATACAATGCTTAGATTTGTTACAATTGGTGAAGATAATAAAAAGCATGAAATCGAAGGATGGTTTCCAGAGAATAATGATGGAATAATTGTAGATGATTTAACTCACGCTGGAACGGATGCAGCAGGAATTGCGATAGATGTAGAAAATATTGCAAAACATTTAAATAAAACAAACAACAGTGCATATAAAGAAAGACGTGAATTTAACAAGAAAAGTAAACAGACAGTAAATTGGTCTTTGTCTCCATTATTCGGATATTTAGATAATGACAAAATATCATGTCAATTAAAATTTAAATTAATAATTCATCGCACAGCAAATAATGAATTAATCTTTTATGGCAAGACTGGAAAAAAAGCATATCTAAAAATTGATAGATTTGAATGGTGGATAAAACACATTACTCCTAGTTTAGAGGTTGAATTACCTATTGCAAAAAGATTAAACACTAACAAACCAATTCCAGTTAATTTTCTAAAGCGTACTGCTAGTTTAGTAACTTCTTCTGAACAAAGATTTAACTGGCAGTTTGCTAGAACTTCGGATGCTCCAAGATATTTATTACTAACTTTTCAAAAAAATGATTCTCCAAGTTTTCATAAGAACAACAATCTTTTCCATATTAACACAATTCGAAGTTTACAAGTTGCTTTAAATCAAACCCGATATCCTATTGATCCATTAAGATTCGATGATACCAATAATCAATTTATGGAAGGATATGATGCTTATAGAAATCTTTGTATAGAATTAAGAGTTGAACCACAATTAACTCCTGGAGATTGGAGACATTTATATCGAGTTTTCTGTTTCGATTTAAGTGCACAATCTGAAGATATTATCAAGACTGGTTGTGATGTAACAATTAATATTGAAAAGAAAGATTCCACAACTACATTGACGGCTTATGGTTTATTGCTAGAAGATGTAGATATTCTATTGAAATTCTTATTGGAAAAATGGTTAGGATAGGTTAAAACCTAAGACTTCGTATCAGTTAGAATAACTTATTTGAAACAAAATTATTTAGAATAAATTATTAAATTTTTTCTTAACTAGAATAGATTAAAAAATTCTTAGATTAAAATTTTTTTATTAAAAATGTCGCAAGCGAAAAGTAATAATAATAATAAAACTGTTGAATTAGAATTACGTAATATTGTTGACAAAAATACACCTAAAACTATTATGATTAACAAAAAAAAATATTACATAAGTAAACCAATGATAGAGAATATTAAATTACACGAAGAAAGGAATGGTGGAATTATCCCATTAATTCCTCTAATAATGGGAGGTATAGCAGCTGCAGGAAGTGTTGCAGGTGGGACAGCTGGTATTGTCCAAGCAGTAAATAAAAATAAAACAGAGAAGGCAGCATTAGAAGAACAAAAACGTCATAATAGAGAGTTAGAGAAAGTTGCTAGGGGTGAAGGAATAGTAGATAATTTTATTAGTAAATTAAATTTAGTTGATGAAGGAAAACGAGTTCTCAAAAACATTCTACATAATGTTGATGATTTAATAGAAATAAAAGAAACTAAAGCTAGTTCTGGAATGTATCTAAGTCCTAGTATGATTAGACAAAACATTTCTTTATATTATCTTTAAAAATCAATTCCACAAATTCTACAAATTCCGAAAATTTAATTAAATTAAAAATTTCTAATTTAGATTTATTGAATTATCTCTTAAAAGTACATTTTGGCCATCGGCAGGACACCGAAGGTGATATACAAAAAAATTATCAAATCTTCCGGGATTTATTTGGAGGAAATATCCAAAAGAAAAAAGTCTTCCTGGTCATTCATATACCGCTCCAGGAACTCGATTAGATATAAGACTAGATGAAAATAATAATAATCCAAAGCCAGGTGAAGAACCAATAAACAGAGTTGATGCAGCAGCTTATAGACACGATTTAGCTCATCGAAATCATGGGCTAAAATCTCGTCATGTAGCTGATAGGAAAATGATAGAAGAAATAGATAATATTCAAAATCCTACATTTAGAGAAAAAATTGAAAGAATGTTTGTTAAAAAAGCTTTGCAAGATAAAAAAAAAATTTTGTTTGGTCAGGGTTTAGACAAAACTCATTACTCTGAAACCTACGCGTCCGAAATTCACAAGGAATATAGAAAGCCGAAATATCTATTGAAGGTAAAAATATTTAATAAAAATGATATTTGGAGTGCTGATCTTATTCATATGCCGAATGAGTCTGATTTTAAATGCGCATTAACCGTTGTAGATTTGTATACTAGATACGCTTGGGCAAAGCCATTAAAGAATAAAAGAGGTTTATCAGTTAAATATGCGTTTGAAGAAATATTGAAAGAAAGTAATAGAAAGCCAAAAAAATTGTTTGTTGATGAAGGATCTGAGTTTTATAACAGAAATGTTGAGCCATTATTTGAAACTGTTTATTCCACAGAAAATGCTGGAAAAGCTGTAGTAATAGAAAGGTTTAATAGAACGTTAAAAAATAAATTATTTAAGAAGTTTACTGAACAATGTAATCAGAAATGGTTAAAAATCTTGCCAGGAATTGTAGAAGAGTATAACAATTAATTTCATTCAAGTATTGAAGAAACTCCAAGGTATGCTTCTAACGATCCAGATTTAATAAGAAAGAAGATATTTGAAAATAATTTTGAGAATCAAAGTAATGTTAATTTACAAAAGCGTAAATCGAAATTTAAGATTGGAGATAGAGTTAGAATATTTAAATATAGAAATAATTTGAAAAAGGTTTTGTTGGTTATTGGACTAAAGAAATATTTGACGTTTGTAAAATAAATCAAAGTTATACGATTACTTATGAAATTAAAGATCTACATAATGAGGAAATCACTGGAAATTTTATGAAAACGAATTACAAATAGCTGATTTTTAATTAACATTATTCAATTCTCACATAATATCAAGAAGTGGTACTCCTTCCTGTAATATAAATGAAACATAAAGACATAACTGACCGAAATAAGTTGTTCCTGGTATTTGAGTTTGAAAAGTATTGTATGTTCCATTTCCCAGTATTTCTTTTACTTTATTTGTAGGGGGAAGTCGGTATGAGTCGAACCAATAGTTTTCTACATTAGTATTCTTTTGCCCTGTTGACCAATGTACTCCTTTTTCATCTGACGTGTGGAGATTTGTTATGAAGTTTAAAGGAATCGGTTTATTTTTAATCAACTGCAATTCATCTCTCATTAATACATAAAAGTTATTTATTCCTAATTGTTTAGCAATTTTCTTTAAATCGAAATTTGTCGTGGTTTGTTTGCGATATAATTTTAAGAACTCATTTTTGTTAATCATTTTAAATAAAATAAAATCTATTTCAGAAATTTCTCAAAAGAATTGGCGTGTAGCAGCTGCTAAAGTTGTGACAGCTGCCAAGGGTGTGGCAAATCACAGACAATAGATCATAATTCGGGTTGTGAAATCTCACTCGCACTATGGGAACAAAAGAACAAATACATTCCAAACACAATAGACATATGAGAGAGAGAGGATGAATGAATGAATGAGCATTTCTCTTCCTTTTAGTTTCCGTAACAATAATTCATGCAACATTGTTTACTTTTATCGAGAAACTTTCTGACACATTTTCTGACTCCGGTTGGATTTTGGTGTAAATTTCCATTAGCGTTCAAGGTGATTCCGTTAAAAGCATAGGAGAATAATTCTCATTGAAGACAAACAATTGCTTTGAAGAATACATGTCATTGTGAATACAATATTCTAATTCCTTGTGTTGCATTTCCTTATCTTTCATATAACGTACTCTATCTTTATGTTTTTCAATGTTCATCTTTTCTATGTCCATTAAAGTAGAACTGCGCTGATTTATTAACGAAGGATATATATTTGAAGTTTTTTCCACTTTCGAAACTTTGAGATTTCTAGACTACTTAAATTTTCGACTACGTGAAATTTTGATACTACCTAAATTTTCGACTACGTGAAATTTTGGTACTACCTAAATTTTTGACTACGTGAAATTTTGATGCTACCTAAATTTTCGACTACGTGAAATTTTGATATTTTTAGACTGCCTAAATTTTAGACTACGTGAAATTTTGATATTTTCTGGACTACGTAAATTTTAGACTACGTGACATTTTTAGACTACGTAAATTTTCGACTACGTGATATTTTTGAAACCTCTTTTCAGCATATGAAAAAGTCCCAACGAGCTTAAAACTTTTTTTTAAATTTTATCCTCAATATTATTTTTATTTATAAAACTCTTTTTCAGTGTATGAAATATTCCTATACATATTCTCAGTATATGAAAAAATTCCAACGTGCTTAAAACTTTTTTTTGGATTTTATTATTCTATTTTTTATTTTTATAGGTCTTTTTTCAGTAAATGAAATATTCCGATTTTCCATTCTGGAGGTATCTTACTTTTTTTTTAGTTGTCCTGGACCGGTCATATATACATTACTAAGGCTATCGGTACCGCACCCAAAATTAAATTTAAAGTGAAAACTATTTTCATCATTCCAGTTGGTCTATGTATAGGTAAAAAAACTAAAAAAATAAGTGCTCTGAAGTGCTCTCCATACAAAGAACTACTACAAACAACCCCGACATACAAAAGATCTTGTGTATATCGTCCGTAAACCCCCGCACATATTTCATGATACCAAACATTGCACAATTGGCACTGCATCCATTCTTCTGCATCCAAATCTACGTCGTCATAGTAATTGCCATCACAACCTCCGCAAAAATTCGCAGGATCATCGTAATTTCTTTGGCACTTCTTCTTTTTGACCGGCTTCTTCTCAACACTGCTTCGGGCGCTCCGTGATGTTGTGGGCAAATCTGCTTTGTCTTCTTTATATTTTGCCAAATCGCTCATATAGACTGAAGATGTTGGATGTTTAGAGCCACTTTCAAAATACCGGCGCTTTGATTTCTTTCTCTTCACTTGTTTTGGTAATGGCGATAGGTTTTCAAATGACACTTCATCTTCATCATCTGTAGCTAGGGCTTCGTCAAGAAGGCTTGACGTAGGCTGGACGTGGCTGTGGGCATCTTCAGCTGGGGCTTCCTCATTGACAATCATACTTTCTGATGGTGCAAACCACGAATCTGGAAGAGCTTCCTTATCCAATGGATAGAGACCTGTGCACTTGAATGAAGTGATTGCATTCCTCATTGTCGCGACTTTTGAATAGGAATTGTAAAGCAGTTTTGGAAAGTCATCTTTCCGAAACAGTCTGCCAGGATTGTTTCTGTTGAACACACGAACTTACTCTTTGTAGTAATCCTTCAGAGGCTTGTAGAACACTCTGTCCATCGGTTGAAGAGCGTGAGTGGTATGTGATGGAAAACTGACTAGCTCTATGTCTGAAGCTTTTGCATATTCAAGAATTTCGAGCGACATAGTATGAGACTTGTGACCATCAACTAGAAGAACTGTTTTGCCGCCATTGATGCCTCTCTGATGCGACGAGAAGTCCATCATCCTGTAGAGGTTTTGGGTAATGTTTATGATGATAGTAGTAAGGTAAATCACCAAAGTAAGTTATTCTAGTCTCTAACAGCCCGGAGAGAGAGTTTTTAGAACACCGTCTTGTCTCGCAGTCAGAGAGGTTGTGTTATTACTATCATCAGCTTTACATTCGCCAAGTGACAGGATGGAAAGGTAATTAAGATAAGGCGAAGAGATTACAAGTGGAAAGTGAAGTAAAGAGAGGTGTTAAAATCAAGGAGAGCAGCAGCGGTACACCATCTGTTAGCGTGCATCGCAACTAAGGCTGATTGATGACACCGCTACATTACTCCCCTCCCAGCCTTTACGTCAGTGAAGGCGATGCCGTAGTAGAATGGAGATGTTCATCCTGGAACGTAACGAGCGGGAGATTGTATGTGCCGGCCAGAGCGCGTGTTCGGAGTAGGAGTGTCAGCACTTGATCTATCTAGTGGATCTATCTAGCGGGCTTGAGGCGGTCGATGGAAATTGTCTTTGAGCGGCCGTTTTTGGAGATACAGTAAAATTTATCGCTCCGACTGGGGATAAGATAAGGTCCGTCGTACGTAGGTTGAAGCGGCTTGCGCACAGCATCGTGTCGGATGAAAACATGACTGCATGTTGCCAATTCGCTAGGAAAGAAAATTGGCTTGGACTGAGGGCGTGGAGACGGGGCTTTCAGCTCTCGCATGAATGACTGAAGTTGTGTGACGTAGGCCTAATCACAAGCGTCCGTTCCGTTTGCATCAGGCTGTGACTGGGAATGATCACTGCTGAGGAATTGACCAGGTAAACGCAATGTGGTGCCGAGAGTCAATTCAACTGGGGAGCAATTAATGTCGGTTTTGACGGCTGACCGCAAACCGAGCATAACGATAGGCAAATTGTCTGTCCAGTGCTGCGGCGAGGGTTATGACTTGAGGGCGGTTTTGAGCTGGCGATGTAGACGCTCCACCATCCCGTTTGACATCGGATGATGCGCCGTTGTTCGAATGCGAGTACATCTCAGAAGTTGAGCGAGGTCAGTAAATAAAGCAGACTCAAACTGTCGACCGCGATCAGTTGTGATGATCTCAGGAACGCCAAACATGGAGATCCAGCGCTCCACGAAAGCGCGTCGTTGATGCGGTGATGTCCTTTATAGGGATAGCTTGAGGCCATCGCGTGAAACGGTCGATGCAGGTTAAGATGTAAGTGTAACCGTTGGAGGGAGCAAACGGTCCGACAAGATCAATGTGGACATGACGAAAGCGAGCGTCCGGTGCTGAAAACGTGCCGATGGGAGCACGAGTATGGCGGTTGACCTTCAACCTTTGGCAGGGAATGCAGGCGCGAGTCCATTGTCTGATATCGCGTTTCATATCAGGCCAAACAAAGCGCTCGGATACCAGTTTGATGCTGGGCTTGATGCCAGGATGTGCGAGACCGTGAATAACGTCGAATATTCTTCTACGCAAGACAGTTGGGATAAAGGGGCGAGGTAAACCAGTAGAGAGGTCACAAGTCACTGATCGAGTAGACGAAGGAATGGGAATGTCTTGCAATTGTAGGCCAGTGCCATGCTTGTTGCGGTAGCCTTGCAGGTCGCTGTCTTGTCGTTGAGCGTTGGCGATTTCTTCATGAGTAGGGCAGGAAGGACGAGTGATGGCTGAGACTTCCACCCGTGACAAAGTATCAGCAACAATGTTATCCTTACCGCTGACATGTCGAATGTCACAAGAAAACTGCAAAATATAGTCTAGGTGTCGGACTTCTCGCGGGGAATGTTGATCAGCAGACGTGGAGACCGCGTAAGTGAGTGGCTTATGGTCAGTCAGTACGGTGAAGGTCCGACCTTCTAAGCAATAGCAAAAATGGCCAATTGCAAGGTAGATGGCCAGCAGCTCTCTGCCGAAAGTGCTGTACCGAGACTCTGTGTCGGATAGTTTCCGTGAAAAGAATGCAAGCGGTTGAAGTTCACTGTCTGTCGACTGTTGCAGAGACGCACCAACAGCGAAGTTAGACGCGTCGACGGCGAGTACCAACTGTGAAGATTGATTGGGAAAAGCCAGACAAGTAGCGCTGGTGAGGGCACGTTTGGCGTCGTTGAAGGATTGTTCAGCTTCGGAGGACCAACTCAGGGACTTGGATGCGCCTTTGAGCAGATTGGTTAGGGGCTGTAGAAGACTTGCACATCGAGGGATAAAGCGGCGGTAAATATTGATCATGCCGAGGAATCGACGGAGTTCAGCTATCGAGTTCGGCTGGGGAAAGTTCGAGATAGCAGTGACCTTGTCTTCGACGGGCGCTATTCCATGACAGTCGATCTTGTGTCCGAGAAAGGTAATTGATGAGATACCGAAAACACACTTAGATGGGTTCAGAATGAGTCCGTACTCATCAAGGCGTTGAAACAGCATTCTGAGATGGGACTGGTGGTCTTCCAGTGAGGAGCTAGCGACTAGCAGGTCATCAACGTAGGCAAATACGAAGTTAAAACCACGTAAAATTTTGTCGATGAAGCGTTGAAATGTCTGTGCTGCGTTGCGTAGACCGAAGGGCATCCTGGTAAACTGGAAAAGACCGAAAGGAGTTGTAACTGCAGTCTTCGCAATATCATCAGGTTCGACAGGAATCTGATGATAGGCACGAGTCAAGTCGATGGATGAGAACACAGTCTTGCCTTTGAGGTTGGACGAAAAGTTTTGGATGTTGGGAACTGGATACCGGTCAGGTACAGTCACATGGTTGAGAGCGCGGTAGTCATCGCAAGGGCGCCAATCGCCAGACTTCTTGGTGACCATGTGCAGAGGAGAGGCCCAAGCGCTATCGGACGGACGAACGATACCCATCTCAAGCATGTGCTGGAACTCCTCTTTAGCACAACGCAAGCGGTCCGGTGCTAAGCGGCGAGGGCGAGTGAAAACTGGAGGGCCTGTGGTGCGGATGTGGTGAGTCACATTGTGCTTGGCAGCGTCATCATGCAGGGAGTGATTCGTTAATCGAGGAAACTGGCGTAGGAGAGTCAAATAAGGACATTGAGAGGCAGGCGCAGACGGATGAGTCAGGAGCGGACTGAGCTGAACACCGTTGGCCGTGGTGCCAAGAACAAAAATGCTTGTAAAGCTGTCCAGAAGGCGACGGTGGTTCAGGTCAATCAGGAGTTGGAAGTGGCTGAGGAAGTCAGCTCCGATGATAGGATGAGTGACATCAGCTATCACGAAAATCCACCGAAAGGTACGCCGTAGTCCCAAGTTCAAGGTCAACGATCGCTGGCCGAAGGTTGAGACGATGGCGTGATTATCTGCGAAGAGAGGTTCACCACGGAAGCCATTTCGACGATCAGCAGTCGTAGGAGGAAGGACACTGACCTCAGCACCACTGTCGATCAGGAACTTGGTGCCAGAGTAGCGGTCCCAAACAAAAAGGCGGCAGCTCAGAGATGGAGGGCCCGTGGCAGCCGCCACCTCTACTGCGGGGCCGAGGAGTTTCCCGATTGGAAGCTGCAGGGCTTAATGCACTTCTCAGCTGCAGTGCTGTATTTTCGGTGATACCAGCACACATCAGGACGGTCGCCAACAGGACGATTAGAACGGTCCTGGGAATTAGAACTCTCACGTGAGTTCCTAGTAGTGCACAAGGAGGAGATGCGTTCAGCAAGTCGGTTCACTATCTTCTCCAAGCGATCCAGTCGGTCGCTGAGACTGTCAGGGCGGTTGACTGAAGCGACCGCGGCGTGGAGAGGAACTGGAGCGTCGAGAATTCGATCAGCTATGTCTGCAACATCTTCAAGTGGCATGGTGTCCTTGGAGGCAGCGAGAATGGATTGAGCATGGAGGGGGAGTCTCTGAACGAAGAGTTGTCGCAGAAGTCCTTCATCGAAGTTGCGGTGACCCAGCAGGTGACGCATGCGGCGCAGGAGTTGCGAAGGCTTACGATCACCAAGCTCCTCCTCGCTGAGTAGCTGACGCAACCGTTTGTGTTCGGAGACTGAGGTTCGCTTGATGATGGCAGCCTTCAGCTCATCATACTGATCGGTCATCGGGCGAGAAACGATCAGGTCGCGAACTTCTTGAGCGATCTCTTGAGGGAGTGTGCGGATGATGTGGCTAAACATAGTTTCCTGCTTGGTAAATCGACAGACGTCGAATTCCGCCTCGCAGAATGAGAACCACAGCTCGACGTCGGAGGACCAGAAGGAAGGTAGCTTCACACTTAGAGCGGCGAGTTGAGTTGGGTCGGTCATGATTTTTAGTTCGGCGCCAATTTGTAGAGGTTTTGGGTAATGTCTATGATGATTGTAGTAAGGTAAATCACCAAAGTAAGTTATTCTAGTCTCTAACAGCCCGGAGAGAGAGTTTTTAGAACACCGTCTTGTCTCGCAGTCAGAGAGGTTGTGTTATTACTATCATCAGCTTTACATTCGCCAAGTGACAGGATGGAAAGGTAATTAAGATAAGGCGAAGAGATTACAAGTGGAAAGTGAAGTAAAGAGAGGTGTTAAAATCAAGGAGAGCAGCAGCTGTACACCATCTGTTAGCGTGCATCGCAACTAAGGCTGATTGATGACACCGCTACAATCCATTGCAGAAAAAGTTCTGTGTTCATATATCCAGTAGGGGTGGGTGTGGGAATTCAGTACAAGAGTTCCAGGTGGCAAATTATCTCGCAAAGCAGGATTCAGTCTCACTCCCTTGTAAATCACGCAGGGAGGCACGAGTTCCCCAGCGGCATTACAAGTGATGAAGACGGTTATGAGTTCTCCACGTTCACTGGTCGAAGTCATATTTGAGTCTCTCTTTCCTGTTTCTCCTACGATCTTCATAGCCCTAGGAACGAGACTTTCATCCGCTTTCATCAGTGCGGAAAACACGTGAAGGATTCCCAAATACTTCATTTTCTTCATACACTTTTTCCAGCATTTCGAAGAACTTGTCGATAACTTTGTGGTTTATCTTGAAAGCTCTGTAAGCAGAGAGAAGTTGTGGCTCCAGTGATTCCAGGGTTCCTTTGGCGAAAAATCAGCCACCACGATTGACCTGCTTTCATATTTTTATGAGAGAAGGGGTTAGTCAAGCCGTTTGACTCTGCGAACTGGTAGGCCAGTTTCATCACTTCAGTCTTGGTTAGCGGGAATCCTCTATTCTCAAATGTGAGGAGGTGCTTCACCAACTCGGCTTCGTTCTCCGCACCAAGTGTGGTTGATCGACTGAGCCCTTTTCCCGCAGGTTGTTTACTCATTCGGCCCTTCACGTGTCGCTCTAAAGTAGTTTTAGGAACACCATGTGTTGCAGCGGCTTGTCTGTATGACGCCCCGTGATTGATCGCCTCGATCGCTTCCTGCATTTGCCCTTGAGGTCCACTCCACACGATTTGTTGCTCTTCGTAAGTTCGTGGCATTTCTGAAGAAATATAGGGAGTATTTTAGAAAATGCTGCCTAGGGTGTAAGACGGAACATCGCATTATTGAAGAAATCATCTGTAATGCCGCAATGAACAGCAATTAAATGAAATAGTAGCTTAATTGCAGTTTGTTTAGATGCAAATCATTGCATTTTACCTTATCAACAGTACAGAAATACATTTGTCTTAAATACCGTTCGTTGCTATGAGGTAGGACGGGACAGATTGAAGTCGCTAAAACAAGTGGTTTAATAGCGATATGAGTTCATATGAGAAGCTAATTCTATTGATACTAGATCAAATTACGTGTCTTGTATAGCCCAAGAATAATGCTGTTATGCCATAAAATTCTTACCAACGTGATACATGCACCTAACTAAAATGCTATCTTCATATCTACCTTAACTTGCAGGAACAATTTTTGTGTTGATAATGTTGCTGGTCGTGAATTAGGTTTAGAGCATTTTTCTGAAATTATTGATCACAATTTAAGTTGACGTACTCATTGGAAGTTTTACATCAAAAACCGTGACTTAATCGTGCTCAGTTGGGCATCAGAGGGCAGTACGAGCTTACCTTTATAAGAGCCCATTTTTTTCACCAGTTGACTGTGAGGTCGTCTCACAAAATCCCGTTGCCAGCGTAGCTAAGAAGAATGCCGCGATAGTCCAATCATCTTCATGCGAAGATATCGACCAATAGGAGATGCTCACCGACTTTGAAGCAGCAACGTTGTGTAAAACGATCATCACAGCCATTTAATGACGCAGTGTCCCGTCTTCGGCTCACCTACTGTATCATTAGCTAGAGAGCTTCATTTTGAGACTCAGATGCGTGGATGCATCCACAGAATAATATATTGTCACATCATTGCCGCTAATTAATGATTTGCTGAAAAAAATAAATTTTTATGTAAAAAATCCAATCTTGTTGAGCACCAAATGTCACATGACCGACGCCAATATTGTGGAGATTCGAGAATATTGAACAAGATTGACCACTTTTAAATCATACGTCCTAGTAGCCCTGCTTTATGAGTAACTAATGATAGTAGAACTTTCACTTTCGCTATTTTCTTTTCGTACTAAATTGTCTGATAATAGCATAAACTGTCACAAATGACCGACGCCATCGGTTATGTGACAAGAATTCAATGGAAGGCGGGCTGACCACCTCATACAAATATTTCAGTTCCTTTATGAATACATCAATCTTCATCTGCATTTTTAAAGTGCTTCAATTGCGTTTAAGGACAAAACTCGTACACGCGTAATTTTGGTGCAACACAAAGTTTGCCACTAAAGCACATTTTGTAGCGAAATTAGGATGCTCATTTAATCTCTAATGATTGTGGTATTCCGGATAACTTTTTCATGCTTTCACAATTCTCATCGCATTTTGTGACTCAGAAGACCTATGTTCATATGAGCTTTAAGTATGTAAAATAGCTTTGCTGGCATAAGAGACATGCAGTACATGTAGGCCTAAAGTAGTATAACACATGCACCCCCACAATAGGTCTATAACACATGCGCTACTACTGCATGTATGCCTATATAGTCTAGGCACGCAATGCAAGATATACATATAATATGCAGGCACGTGTAGGCTTATAAAACTATAATAGTATTAACCTCAAGATGTATGTATAATAGTTTTACTGGCATACAATACTTACAGTACATGTAGGCCTAATTTTTTTATTAAGTAATTGATATAAGAAATATTGCTAAGTGTTGAGGAACTGCACACTCAATTTTGCTTTTCCCGACCGTTGAAATCATTTTCTCATAAGGTCTAATTGCGGAATCATTAATCAGATGGCATTTTCACTTCCATTTTTTACAGGTCCAATTTTTGTACTACGTTTGCTTATTTCATTCTATCACCAGTTTCAAGCATTAATATGGGCTTACTGTCAAATAAGATAACTCAAAGGCTTTCAATCAATTTACTATGATACGATACATGTGGAGCACTGTTCACAACAGCAGCGACATGCACAAAAAATGATATTGAATTATTGGTCTTGGACAATCGGCATGCTGGTATATTAGGCCTATATGATCTTTTGATGACCATTTTAGATAATGTAATAATATTTGAGCAAGTTGAGCTGTAATATTGGAGTAATATCATCCCATGTAATTCATTACACAATATTGCAATACAATTCCACGTCATTCGTTGAATGCCTGCATCGTTGTCATATAACCAATGCTGTGTGTCACATAACCGACGCCATTATTTCAAACATGGTGATTTTTAACGAGATACACACAAATTTTGTGGTTCTCATATACTTAAGATTGACCTATGATGGAAATTTTGTACTTTTTCGTGACGATCGAAATGATGGTCGTTTAGGAGGTGGTGTAGCTATCTGGGTTAGAAGCGAATTGCAACCAGTGTCTCTTACAACGCAAGGGAATTCCAGTGGAACGAATAGCGTGTGGCTGTTATTTCACAAGATTCGCTTCTGTTTTGTCTGTATTTATGTTCCTCCATTCTCTGTCATTCACTCTGCTAAAGAGGTAATTGATTTCATTACTTATAATCTCGATAATGTCCCGACTCATCACCCTGACTGCAATATTTGCATAACCGGTGATTTCAACAGAATCAAGATCGAGTATTTGTTATCTACGTTTGACTTGCTGAATATTGTGTCAGACTCAACACGAGGTAATGCTTTTTTGGATCTGATTTTGATGCCATCATCGATCGCTAATAACTATGTCACTGATATCGGGCCACCAATTTCAACGTCTGACCACAACACAATTTTGTGTGCGCCTAGGATTGAGCAGGTTTCAAGTTGTAATAAATTGTGTACTCTGTATGACTTACGCGAATCGCATCTCAGTGCTTTCCTTCGCCACCTGAATAATTCAAACCTGGACATAATGCATGACATGCCGTTATCCATCGATGAGAAGTGCCAAATACTAACGGAATCGGTATTGATATCCTCCTTGCAACGATTCCATCGACGACTGTAATACTGACACCTCATGATAAACCGTATATCACCTTGCTTATAAAGTCCCTCATTAATCAGCGGTGGACTGCTTATAGACAGCGGAACTTTCCTAGTTATAAGCAACTTTATGCTGAGGTGAAATCATTGCTGAAAAAGGAAACGCGCAAATGAGCAGATAATGCTAAGAATGGATCGAAGCAATTATGGCAGGCAGTAAATAAGATAAAGGGTACGAAGTCAACCAAACTCACGGCTTTGAACAGTCTGGTTAGCAGCTTTCCAAGTATTGAAGACGCAGTCGAGGAAATTAATCTTGTTGTTTCTATCCTACCACGATCAGCGTCCTCATCCACTAATACCAGAAGAGTCAGAGTTCAGTAATCAAAATGGTCTGTGGACACCCACAATTAGTATCAACAGAATCCGTGGTTTTGGCCCAGCAGCACAAAAACAATCTAATTTTACCACATTATTAAATTCAAAAAATCATACTTCTGGGTGGAAAAAGTTGCTTCTGATTACAGTTGCAGATACATAATGTGAAGCGTAAAACACTCGACCTATCAGAATTGGCGTAGCTGCTGCGAGAAATTGTCAGGACTGAGTCAAGGATGTCAAAAATTGAATATTGTTCATATAATTTGAGATTCAAAAAACACTTTCCCGATCCCTGGTGATTTTCTAAATATTTTTTCACAATCATATGGATGTATTTCTAGTCACTTGCGGAAGAAAGGACCGTAAAATTACTTTTGCATTTTTCAGAAATGTTTGAAAATTCGATTTTTTCAAAAATTTTCTGAAATTTTTACTTTTTTTGAGGGCCCACAGAAATTTTCTCGCAGCGAAAAAGTCTTGAATTCCCCTCTCTTGGAACATCTATGGTTGGATATCAGTTAAGCTGTCCAAGAAGAATTTTCCTGAACTTCGCTGCAAGATCGGTGATGTGGGCCGTCAAAGATGTATATGATTTATATAAATTTTCTAGAAATAGAAACATTCGAATAAGTCAAGGCCACGCAAGTGACCTACCTTCCCGATGGAATTTTTCCGAAATAATTTGGATTTCATCTAGATAGACCCAAATAATGAAAATATGTGAATTTCAAGAAAATCTGAGAACCTTCGCCACGCACTTTTTCAGAAATTTGACATTTTGATGTGGAATGACCCTTATGCATTCGACGACAACAATAGTCAACGAGTTGGAAACAGGCTGTGATTATTCCCGTTCCGAAGTCACTTCCGGTGTCTAAGTTTGAGTTGCGTCCCATTTCTCTCCTCCCAGCACTTTCAAAGGTATGTGAGAGAGCAATACTTGAAACGGGGATATCGGATCAACTTAGAGAAGCATTTGGTCGTCTACGATTCAGCAATATTTCGATGTCTTCAACTCATTCTGCTCTGATTGATGCAATAACTAAAGCCATGGAAGACAGCAAAATCACTGGAGTTGCCGCTATTGCCTACGACTTTAGTAAGGCTTTCGATCAGTTGGGACATGACGTTATAATCAGATCACTGGTTGAGCACAACTTTCCGCACGGATTTGTCAGGCTGATTGAAGACTGCCTTCGAGAGCGCAAATAAACGTTCGAAATACTCAATTATTTTAGCAGTCAGAACGAAGTGAGATCTGGTGTACCACAGGGGTCAGTGTTTGGGACCTTTCTTTTTAACGTGGTTGTCAGCACCTTGCGTCCCAAGTGTAGTCGTAACACAATTGTCAAGTATATTGATGACTGTACATATATTGTTCCCATATCTGATGAGTTTCATGACTCTCATCTGGTGGAGCATCAGAATATGTTAAGTTGGTCCTCCTCTGGCGGGTTTCGCTAGAATTTTGCAAAAAGTAAATTGCTATGCATCCCAAAATCTTCACAGGCTGATATTCCTACCATTCAAAGTGTGTCCAAAGTAACAAAAATTAAAATTCTTGGAATATGCATAAACTCCGACCTGAAATGGACAAGACAGATCAGCTATATAAACAAATGGGCATCCCAACGTTTCTACGCACTGCGAGTCTTAAAACCAATATTGGACCGTGCTCAAATGGTGGCTGTGTATAATAAACTCATACGTTCGGTAATTGAGTATGATAGGACTCTCAAACAGTGATGAAATACAGCGACAAAATACAGAGACGTGCTCATCGCCTTATACTCGTATGTGGTTCTAGGGAGTGTAGCTGTAATCAATTTTTGGATTTGAGAAGGCGATGAGAAGAAGCAGCGATGAAATTCTTCCTAACTGTTGCTCACAATAGTTCTCATCCCTTACACCCAATGTGTCCAGAGAAATCTTGTCGTGTCAGCAGATTTATCCAGCCTTATTCTAAAACAACGTGGCGAATGAATTCATTTTTTCTATTTTTTCTTTCAAACAGCATTCAAGAGTTTATAGTATTCATTTTTTCTTTTTAATGAAGCTAGCTTAACTTCTCTATTACTTTCATTTCATGTATTCTGGTGAACATAAATGCATTTTTCACTAGGTGACATGCCATGCTCAATTACGCGCAAATCACACGTAAACTGCGCGTAATTACACATGTCCATAAACATAGGTGGCTACGCATGACATTGCTGCAACATCTGTCGGCAGTCCTGATATATAGACTTTGCGTCTCATGTGTCTGCATGTATCAGAGGCTAAACAATGTGAAAGCACCTCCATTTCATACTCAGGGAAGACATAACATGCTAAGCAGTTCACCCGTGGTTCAAGCGGCAACGGATACAAGTGCAGACGACGCGTAAACTATAAACGCTCGCCCGCACGTATTCGTAAACATTCCCCATGTTTTGACAGCGTCAGATCATGTGATTGCTGACTCATAGTGCAGCGCGTATGTACGCACGTAGAAGTATAAACTATCCCTATCCTCTTCCTTATTAACTCATGGTATTCATTTTCTGGTCTTTGGTCACATTTTGACACTATTCCTGATTTTTTTTTCAAGTGGAATTTTTGATCACTGTTCACTGCAGTGATCTGGATCTCGTTCGTTGCAACGTCGTGGATTCTCTCTCTGTTTCTTAAGCGCGCTAAAAATAGAAGCATTTCCATTGAATTTCTTCGTTTGCATAGAAATCGAAAATCACAGTGCCGTGCAATTATTCAGTGTTCATCGACGCATCGATCTTTTCACATCGGTTGTTGTGAGTGCAGTGTGGTGTCTGATGTTGTCAGGCAATTCGAATCAGTTGTTATTGTCCTTCTCTAAAACAACCCCCCTCCATCAATTTCTATCGAAATATCGATTTTTGATCACGTGGTTCTGACGCCGACTCTATTACGTTATCAATCTACCTGACATTATTGCTGAATCTTTCGCTGCAGCAAATGACGAAGACAAATGAAATATTAGAGCTTTCCAATGACGAATTGGTCTCCAGGAAAAATTCCTACAACAAACAAGAGCTGATACAAGCCTTGATATGCATGAGAGACAGAATGTCTAATATTTCTGTCATTGATGACATGTCGGAGATAATCGAAGAGAAGTTGAGTAGGAAGCTTGACCCTCTTATTAACAGAATTGTGCATTTATCCACTGAGTTGACTGAGGTTCGGTCCAAATGTGAAAGTCTCGAAGATGAATTAACGGCAGAGAAGTTTAACCGGTCTCACATTATGACTGAAATAAGTACTGAAATGGAAATGAGGCTAGAGCGACGAAAGAACGTCATCATTAGCGGCATTGAGCTGCAACGTGAAGGGACAGTGGATGATAGGAAAGCTGGTGATTTAAAGTTGTCCAAAAGATTGCTTCAGTGTCTGGGTGTGTCTGATGAGGCCATAAGCAGTGTGTTTTGTATACCAGGCAAAAGCGGAATGCCTTTACTGAAATTAAAGTTGAAATCCACTGACATTAAGATGCAAGTCTTGCGTAACTCTAAAATGCTCCGTGACTCAAACGTTTTCAAAAGTGTCTTCACCAATGCCGACCGAACGCCTGTAGAATATCGTGAATACCAGCTGCTACGGCAACAGCTAATACAGCGCAAAGAAGCTGGCGAAGATGTTATTCTGGAATTCTCCCGAAATTCCTCAAATAGAAAATTTATTTGCATTGGATATGATAAGTCATTTTGCTCAATGAAAAAATATAATGGCTATCACTGTTTTGATAAACAGAAGTTAAAAGAAGCCATGCATTTCCGATTATCACAGACCTACGTCACATTCGGTAATTTAGTTTTCAGGCAGATTAAAGGCATTCCAATGGGAGGAAATTCTAGTCCACTCCTAGCTGACCTATTCCTCTTACACTGCGAATATGTTTTTATGCAAAATTTGATAAAAACTAAGAAATATCATTTAGCACGCTTGTTATCACCAAGATACAAGATACATAGACGATATATGTGTTGTCAATTATAAACACTTTAATTCGTTGATTCAAAGAATTTATCCACCTGACTTGTTGGCGGAGAGAAATGGTGATAATAATAAAGAAGTAGTTTACCTTGATGCGAAAATACAAATCTCACAGAACAGCTTGAGAACTTCAGTATATCACAAGGTAGATGACTTCTCTTTATCTGTGGTGCAACTGACTTTTCCGGAGAGCATGATCCCATTACAGATGGCCCTTCATGTATTCGCGTCGCAGGTAGTCAGATACTGTAGAATATGCTCGAAGTTACAAGACGCTGTACACAAAACTAACAAGACACTAAATATCATGAAATCTAGAGGTTATTCTCAGCATGACTTGATGAGTTACACAGAAAAGGCTCTCACAAGGCATAATGAATCGCTTCACAAATATGGTCTTTTCTCGGCTCGACAATTCACTTCACTCTGTGAATTTCAATGAGGCACGCGACCAACAAACGACTCACATTTTCCTTAATACCTTGCTGCATAGGTGAATAAACGATTAACAATGACTTGTAGCCATCATATGGGGGTGGGCGGTGAAGAGTGAATACAGAGTGCTTAGCGTGGCTTACGGGAGATGAGAGAGCTTCCATTGTTAAGTCTTGATGCATGAGGCGAAGTTTGTGTAAAGGCGGATTACATATTTATCACACATCGATTACATCTTTATGGGATTCGAGGATGAACAGGATCTGTTTACTTGTGGGAATCGAAAAGGCAAAGATTGATGTACAGGATTTGTTTACATGTGAGGATCGCAAAAAGCATACTGTATTTATTGATGGGATGAATTTAATGACAGGATCTGTTTACATGTGGGAAACGCAACAATTGAATGATGTCTGATTTATCTTTGTCACATATCTTTCAAGACATATCATTACCTATTCAGTATTTTGTCAGCCACTATGTGTGGGACCCCGCTCGTCTGGGTTTGAGTGTTCAGGTTAGGGGTCGAAACACAACTAGACGAGTATCTGCTGATGACTGACGGACTGCAGTATAATGTTTTATATCCCTTAATCGGTAGCTGAAGTAGTGGTCGATGTATGGTAATTCAAATGAAGAAATGTGGAATTACATGAAGTACTATAGACGGATGAAGAAACTGGCGATAACAAATTCAAGTGAAGAAATAGTATTTTCCATGTGTAGTCTTAGGTATAGTGTGTATAGTTTCATTGCTTTCGGTGTAGTGGAGTGTCATTGTAGTTCTATTGTTTACCTCCATTATCCACTTTCCACTTATCCACTCTTACCATTATCCACTTTGTGTAGTGTCAGATATAGTTCACTTGTAATCGGTGTAGTAGCATTGTTGTATTTCCATATTTTACCTCCACTTTTCCAATTTTTATTCATCGGTTTCCTGTTGTTTTATAATATCCATTTTTAATTTCCTTAACCTATGGTGACCATTGTCTTATTCTATTTCCACTATCAGCATCTGTAGTCGGTACAGTATATTAGACGTCTGTTTTGAACGTGTATACGGCAGTGTTTGGAATCTATGGTATTAGTATATTAACAGCAAGAATGAGTAGTATTACAAGTCTTAAGTTTTCCATTTTTACAAGAATGAGTAGTATTACAAGTCTTAAGATTTCCATTTTTACCAGATATTGGGCCAAAGCTGATCAATTTTAATTCGTTGCCACGAGAAAGCTACATTGAGTTCTTTTAAGAACTGATTAATCCAATGGTTACAGTAGCATTGCCTTTGTACACTTGCGGATTGGGAACGCCATCAGTTCTCCTTAGGACTACTTTAACTAATAATTTGAATTAGTAAGCATTATATTCTATTATAAATGGCTACTGGGATGACTTTCATCATCGTATGAGAATTGAGAACAAATTTTCCTCATTGATTTTAAATTCACATACGGGTATCAGAACATCAATGTGAATTCCAATGTTTCACGCCAGCAATCTATTAGGCGTCTTCCATATATTTTATCAGCGAATATACGGTCGACTTTGAATAAGCTAGTCGAAATTCATGCGACAATGCGCTCTCTAAATGTTCAGATATTCGCGGCATCCGAGACCTGGCTTCATAGTGGTATAAATGACGCCTTAGTTGACATTCCTCATTTCATCGTCGACAGAGACGACCGCAAGGCTCGTCGCGGTGGTGTTGTCTGTGTTTGGACTAAAACTTCGATAATTGCTGAACGTCTTATCCCAAGACATCAAACCGATTTTCTCGAATCTGTTTGGTTATGCTTGCCAAATGTTAAGATTATTTTGTCATGCTCATATGTTCCTCCTGATTGTGCCATAAACTGCAGATCACTTATTGATGAGTACTTTATTTCAAATGCTGATGATTTTCTGTCTAGATTTCCTTAGTTTGATTTGATAATTTGTGGTGATCTAAATGGATACAACATTGCTTCTGTTTTGAATCATTTGGACTTGATGAATCTGGTCACTGAAGCTACCCGTGATTCTGCTCTCCTTGACCATTTCCTCATCAGCTCTTCCTTATCAACCAGTTATACTGTTTCGGTTACGGCTCCTATATCAAATTCTGATCACAACAGCGTGAGCGCAGTTCCGAATGCCACAGTTGACTGCAATGATAAAATTGTCAAGCCCCTTTTTGATCTTCGTACCAGCAATATTTGCAATTTTGTCAGCCAGCTGTCAAGAATAAATTGGACGCCTTTTTATCTGTCAAATTTGAGTGTCGATGTTAAGTGCGATATTTTTCACGATATCCTTTCAGACATTGTATTGCAAACTATTCCCATGACCTTTGTTGAAATATCTTCGCACGATAAGCCTTGGATGACTCCGTTGGTCAAGCATTGTATACAACAGAGATGAAATGCTTTCCGCCAAAGAGACTTCCTTCTATATCATCATTGGAAAGAAAAGACGAAAACTCACATTAGTGAGGCTAAAAGCAGATGGGCGTCGAAGTCAATGGTCAGCTCCAAGCAGTTGTGGAAAGTTGTGAATTCTTGTGTGGGGACTAAGTCAACTGATCCCATACTTTCACTCCGCGCGGAGAAGAGTTGTGATGAACTAGCTTGGGACATTGATATTCCTGTGTCTTTGGTAAAGAGAATGCTCTCCTCTATCAAGACCAACAAATCTATGGGAAGTGATGAAGTACCTACGATATTGTATAAGTGTGGTTCTGACTTTCTGGGTGGGCCTATCGCTCATCTTTTTAACTTGTCTGTTCTTGAGCGCCGATTTCCTAAGAGCTCGAAAATATCCCATATAACACCACTTCCTAAAACCTCGCCTCCCGCAATTGAGAGTTTGCGTCCGATCTCACTTTTTCCGCTGCCTTCTAAGTTGTTGGAAAGAATCGCTCTTGATTCGGTCAGGAAATGTTTCTATAGCAGCTTTGGTGATTTTCAATTTGGATCAAGACCTAATGGATCAACTTCGTGTGCCATCATAACTCTAATTCACCATGATCTTCAAGCTCTTGAATCTGAGCGTGTTTCAGGTGTGAAGATATTTACATACGACTTGACTAAGGCTTTTGATACACTATCGCATGAAATCATCACTAAGAGACTTCGTGAGTGTAAATGTCATGTGGCTTTTGTTTTGTGGATCGAAAGCTACTTGCAAGAACGTTTTCAGGAGACCCGGATTGGCTGCAACTTAAGCAACTTTACGAGTTTTGTCCGGTGTTCCACAGGGCTCCGTACTTGGATCGTATATTTTTTGTGCTGTGGTCGATAATCTGAAGCTCTCCAATCATGATTCATGTGCGATTCAGTATTTTGATGATACGACAATTTGTGTTCCACTATACAAGAATAGCAGCAACTCAAACGTCACAGAAGAACATCTAAACATTCTCCAGTGGTCATCTGGTAATGGACTCAAAGAGAACTCCTCAAAATGCAAGTCGATTACATACACGAAAAACAAGGAGACAAATGATGTACATCTAGATGGAATTACCTCTGTCAATGAAATGAAGTTGCTTGGGATGTTTCTGAACAGCAAGCTGACTTGGAATTCGCATGTCAATTACATCTGTAGGATTGCTTCACGACGATTCTACGCTGTGAGAATTTTGAGACCTATATTGACGACAAACCAACTTGTCGCAGTATATAACGGACTTGTTCGCTCAATCCTTGAGTATGCTTCCCCAGTCTTCGTCAAACTTCCTAAGGCCCCCGAACTTGAGATTGAAAGAATTGAACGACGCTGTCATCGGCTCATTTGTGGCTTCTCTCGGTTCGAGCAGTGCTCATGTGATCTTTTTGTGAACTTGTCCTCCCGAAGAGAGGCTGCTGCGAGGCGTCTTTTTTTAGCTTCAGCAAATAACTGTGAACATACTCTTTCTCGCATAATTCCCGATCAGTCTGTACGAACTGGACGATTTATAATGCGACGAGTGTCAACTACCCGGTTTTTGAATTCATTTGTTTTTTCTCTACTGCTCTCATTGCTGATTGTCTATTATCTGTATAATTTTTTCCTTGATTTGCTTCAATTTACCTGCATAACGATGATTTTCAATTCGATGAATATATACCTACTTACTTACTTACTTACTTAACCACGGATGATTGGGGTGCTCCGTAATTACGCGTGGCAATGTCACCTAGTGCTGCGGAAGCTTCTGTTTATCCGTGGCTCATCAGCATGTGGTCTACTTGTGCTTTCGCGACATTTGCGTGCTGCCAACTCCACACCACTTGACTCGGCCATGGAGAATTGTCGCGTCTGCTTAGACTGAAACAGCTTCAGCGACAAAGTTTGAGAGGAATTTATCTCTCTAAAAATTTTCCAACTGCATACACCAAGTGAGATCACATGATTCAGAGGAAAAAATAAACCACCTCTATTTATTGAGTCAAGGAACTCATCTGACGATGTGTCTTCGTCAACGGATAAATGTCTATCATTATCCACAAGCGATGCTCTGCAGGAATTACATTTTTTGTCTTGTAGACTGAGCGGGCACAAGCACCACATACACATGTGAGGACAAAAAGATCTTCGTTAAAAAGGAGATCTTCGGAATGCTGTTAAAAAGGAGCTCGCCTGAAATTTCTCTCACTATATCACTGTGGTCGATCTGCGAAGTTTCAGTCGATTCGATGGCATTGTCGATATCACTAACAGTGAAGCCGGAGAATCGCAGTAGAGATATTGCCCGAATCTTGCGCTCACTATGCTCCAGTTGCTTCATGCAGATGAAATAATTTGCGCCACTGAGCTGCCTATACCATCCAAAGCGAGATTCTATGTTGTCGGACTGAATGATTCCCAACAGCAGATAATTGAAGTGATGCTCCTCCAGCATATATTTCGCCAAGCCGACGATGGCAACAATCGTTTGTCTGAAGGCGAGGAAAGTTTGCTTGCTCAATCCTGGTTCCTGAAAATATATAACAGATATAAGTTGTATATATAGACCTATGCTTTTACAGATAAGACATTCATCTCCAAACAGTAATAATCTGCAGACATGAAATTCCAATCGCTATGCAACTACGGGCATAGAAAATTGTGGATACTAAAATTAATGTGCATCATTATGCAATTGCAAATATTAGGAATACACAAGTATAAAAATTATGCAATTACAGATATATAACCTATATTTGCATTCGATTTATAGAGTGAATTCTGTACGTGTACTTACTTCGGAGTTTTCCCATTTGCACAGAAAATCGTAGAATTCTGACAGATATTTCAATTTCCAATCATGGACGGAGGTAAATCCTAAGTTTCAAAATTTTGGGCATAGGTTTTGGGCCTCCGTCAGGGTGGCCATCTCCCTGGAATCTACCTCAATAATGAGGAAGGCCAGTGTAAAAAGTTGGAATTTGGAGTTAATCAAAGAGATACAGAAAATTTGGGCATAGGTTTTGGGCCTCCGTCAGGGAGGCCATCTCCCTGGAATCTACCTCAATAATCAGGAAGGCCAGTGTAAAAAACTGGAATTTGGAGTTAATCAAAGAGATACAGAAAATTTGAGCATTGGTTTTTGATCTCCGTCAGGGAGGCCATCTCCCTGGAATCTACCTCAATAATGAGGAAGGCCAGTGTAAAAAGCTGGAATTTGGAGTTAATTAGTGAAACGTAGTGTGAATAGCCAATCAAAATGATTCAGAAAACATGGGCATGCGCGAAATAATATCGAATACGAAATCATAATCATAATATCTTCTACGCCTACATTGTGGATGTGAATCAATGTTAGACTACTGAAGTATGAAATGAGCATCGTAGAATAAAGTCATGACTAAATGCTATAACTTCTTATGCATGTATATAACTAAGTCAACAACAAACCACTAGAGTATGAAAAAAGTATTGTAGAATGAAAATATCATGACTAACTGCTATAACTGCTGCATCAAACTACTGCATAGATTCAAAGCAACAACATTCTTAATATGCGTAGACAATACTGAATTCACATCCCTGTAAATCAAGAAGAAATTACTAATTTATGCAAATACTTACTCGGATATATAGGCCTACATGTAATTTATGGAACATGATCGCCTAGCATAAATGAATGGATGAGATAAATTAAATGATGCATAAAGAAAAACAATTATTTAGAATAAAATAAATAGGTTTTCATAAATTAGCTAAATGAAGAACATACATGTTTTCAACATAATTGAAATAAATCAATGGAGGAGTCAAGTAGTTAGGTTTGATACTTACAAAGTTACATCATGATAGTACCTGTTCAACATCAATAATTAATTAATTTTCTAACTTGGAACAATTATTTTAAAATGTAGCTAGATTTAACACAGTGCAATATACAAACGAATGATGAACCAACATTAGAGGTAAGGATAGACAGAAAATGTTTGACTTACTCGTAATATGTCAATTGCTTCATTTTTCAAATCTCCGTCGTCTGATAATCTGGGACTGCTTTTTACATAAGCCATGAGATTGAGAAGAATACTCAAGCGGCAGATCGTATCAGAGGAGGTTATATGCTTGAATTTGTGGGACGGAATACTTCTACTGGAATCATATACTTCAAATTGGGGTGCACTATGATGGATCCTTTGACTTGGGGTGGAGTGGACGACAGATCGCAGTATAAAAAGTAAATGTTGTCTTGTCGGTGAATGATAAAACCAGACGGAGGGGTCTCTTTTGAGATCTTCATCGCAATGTCTTCGATACAGCTCACTTTGTCAGCTTCATTGAGCTCAGTTTCCATTTGCTCGAAGCTTTGATTTAGGAAATCCCGACGCGCAGACGAGGTCGCTCTTTCTGTAGGTCTTTCAGATTTAGTCAAAGAGAAATACGATGGTAATTCCGGAAAAACAGACGGCACAGCGCCGGATTTCAATCTTCGCAGTAGTTTCTTTCGAAGTTCACCGAACTTTTGAAACCTACTCTTGTTCGAGTCCGTAATATCAGTTAAAAAGTCCGATTCCTTGAAATGACGTGAGCACAATCGTGAATACTTGGTCGGCACAAAGTTTTCACGAGATAGCCGTCGAAGCCATAGTTTCAGAATCTGAGGATTCTCCAGAGGAAATCGATGCAAAGTTGCAGTCGTATTTTCTAACTCCGAGTCGTATCGCGTTTTGCAGCCCACTGCACAACACTTGTAAGGCATTACGGCGTTGGATAAAGTGTGAAACAGTGAATCTGCTAACTGTGCATTTCGCTCACAGATGATGTAATTTAAGGGAAACATGTGGTGAATCATCTATTCAGCTTCCCATCCTAACGCCTTTTACTTAATGTGCTGACCAGCGAGCAATTATCATCAAGCGAGCCAAAACCTCTCCTCTGTTCAGCCATGGAATCCATGGTTCAGCCAGCCTCTCATCGTCCAGCGAGAGGAAGAAATTTAGGGAGTGTCCATTCCAGGTGTTATTATCTAGAATTCCATGACTCGGCCCATGTGGTTGCTTGTGCGATGCGGTGAAGAGGTCCGCTGCTTCGCAATGCTCGACTAACATGTATCCATTGTTGTATAAAAAATGATACCGGTCGTTTGAATGCACGCTTGTGTCTTCAATGGCATTCCATCTGTGCTCTTTTATCGGGATAAAATCATATTTTTGTGTAAAACAGCCTTCGGCTAACTGGTAAAAATGGCCTGGTTTATTGAGTGTCCGCACACTATATGTCGCCAGCGTAAGAGGGTGGCGAACATTGTATCTACCATTTTGTCGTAAAGGCAAAATTGGTCATGTTGCAAGCGGAATGGCAGAATACCAGACAAAGATTGGCATGAATTGCGAAAAATTAAACAAACGGTGTTGCGAATCATACATTTGAACTTCCAGCTGTTCTATCCTCCTTAATATAGTTATGAATCAATCATAATATTTGGTAGAGTGAAAGTTTCAGGTTTTTTTTATCACATAGATGAATTTTTTGATCAAATATTTTTAATCGAAAAACAATAGAAGCCTTTTTTTGTGGCCCATATCCACCAACTCGCCATTCTTTCAAAAAATTGTGCTTACCTTTTAGCACGATAAAACTGCCTGGTCGGGTGAATATAGCACTATCAAGCATAAATGAATGTAATGCATGAATTACGGTACATTTTCATGTGGTATATTGTACAAATTGGTTTACCATTCCACCAGAATTTTATTCGGAAACAAAAAAGTGTCCATATCACGCTCACTAAAGAATTCATCTCGACAAGGAAGCTAGGTTCGGGCAACGAAGGTTAACGTAGGATCTTCTTACACTATTCAAAAATCCTCTGTTTCTAAAGCAAGAAACGCCAACCTATTGCTAGAATTTATAAAAAATTACTGTAGAAAAAGAGTAAAAAAGTCTTGTACGAGGACTTAATTTGCATACATTGCGAACGAACTATTTGAGGTCTTTTTGCAGGTTATAGACCTACGTTAATCTATAAATGCTAAGGTCTTTAAAATGATATTTCATAGCTGCAAGTATAATAGACAAATAAGCATTCCAAAATTAAAAGGTTCCAGATGGGAATTGTGTCAGATATACGTAACTAAATATATACGGGTATGAGTGGTTGCTCAATGACAGCCTTGTGAGCTGTGCCGTGACGCTCTGAATGAGAAGAATCTTGATTGATCTAAACATATTCAAGTAACATATTTGTACATTGTACAGAATTGCAGGTTTACTTTCATGCGAGTAATCAAATCAATGTCGCCCTTTTTTTGACAGATCACCTCCCATGGCAATTTTAGTATGTGAAATTTGTAATCTCATGGAAAGAGCTGTGTCATTTGTTGAAATTTGATATCTTTTTCATTCATGAGTACAATGGAGCAATGACATCAAACTGAAATTTTAAATCATGTTTTTTTATTGAAATCAACTGATATCAAAGTAATGATAATAAACATGAACGAGAACATTTTTGAACAGTGTTTAATGCAGCACTATAATTCCTTGATTGCATGCATTTTTCTTTCAAGTAATTTTGGCTTTATAATGAATGATTCTACTATTATCTGTAATCAGTATTACGTTACCCTTGACTAATTTTGTAAAGAAATTATTTCATGTGAATCTTGAAATAAATCATAAAGCACATGATGAACATCGAAAGCTCGAAACTTTGAGTTTTATTACCAACAGCAGAGGGAACTTTCCAATCATGCAACAAAGTGATTCCCCAAGGTGAGGAAGGAAAACATATTTGAGAGTAAAGATTTAATGAAAATATGACAAGTACAGCAGGGAGGAGTTTTGTAGCAATGTTTGATTTTGCCGACACCAAATGTGGATGAAATGTGGATGACAATGAGGTCTTGGTCGATGACGAAGGAGATGTCGTAGAAGGGTATTACTCGAAATAAACGTAAAGCATCGTCCTCCTAGTGGGTGTTATCGTGATCTGATCATCACTTTTCTCGTACCATCGCTCTTGTGTCCTTCTATATGTGTTCGAGTCACAGTCCCCGTTGGTGGCACAGAAGGCCACCGGCCATCCATCATTATCGCCCGTCACCTCGACAAATGGTGTATTTTTGTTATTAATCATCCACTGCTTAATTTTATTGATCTTTTTCCCATTGAAGATGGGTGATAGTTGTCCGACAACTGCGGAAAAGGACTTGTTTCCGGTCCTCAAGTTGATGTTCTTCAGTTTCGCGTAATTCTCGTTCCTAAAACGTTCCTCTTCCACTTGGCCTGTTGTACTATTGAATTTGACGTTGGCCCTCCCGTACCCAATCATCAGCTTGACACCTGAAGCAGAAAGGAAGTTCTTCAGACAACATCATTTTCGATCGATTTTATCAATTTCTCACTTTCAGACGTTCTCATCTTCAGAATATCAAATTCCCCTCGTCTATCAACTCATAGGTGAACTTTCAGATCTTTGCGGAAAACATGGATTAAGCATAATTGTCGACTCAAGGAAATGTCAGCATACAGTAAAAACTTGTTTATCAAAAGATTCATTTTTTGCGGAGATTACATTCCCACGCTATACAAAATATTTCATCAATCTTTTAAGAAGCTAAATTTTTGCAAAATATTCTTGTTTTCATTCACTAGCGATTTAGAACATTTATATAAGTAGTATGAATATCAAAAGCAATGAATATTTATTAACAATTATAATAATTAAAACGAAATTAAGCTGATTATCAAGGACATTTTGTGAGCAGCAATATAATGCAAGTCTTCATGGAAAAGTTGAGATCGCAATTGTACTTCTCAGCTGATATTTCAGAGTTTTGATTCCACTTTTATCGACATGATTTTATCATTCGCTACATTTATGCTTCTTTTCTTGAATCTAAATAGTTATATGTTCCCATTTGCATACTTTGTCATAATATTAGAGTTCAAAGTAGAATGGTTTCTTCGGGACTCCAGCTTCCTCAGATGGTGGAGGTGCCGAGTGCTTCTCAATAAACCAGCGGTGATAACCATTGCTCTCCAGACATTTGATAGAGGACATTGAGCTCTTGCTGTAAATGCTCGGATGAGCAAAGCTATCTCGCTGGGGAGAATAGTGTTCACCAAGTTGACTTCGTATATTTTGGGACTGAATGATTGATAGTTATTATACAGTACGCGACAGCAAGTTGGAAACTTAGCATAAATCTACGGACACGTATTTTTTCCAACACCTAAAAATTGTTTACTATTAGGAAATATCGACAAATTTATAATCATCTGAAAGAGAATTTTCGGATCTATCATTTGAATGTTGTTGAATTAATTGTTTTTGAAATGGGTGGTTCCTAGAGGCCCATAAAACCGAAAGCCCAACATTTTCTTTGACTTGTTTTGACAAGCACATAAATCAATTTGAAACATTCTCTTTGTGATGTTCAAAACCGTCACAAGATTGGCTTTCAGAATATATATAGTTTGACAGTGTTTTCTCGAAGTTTATAGGCAACATTTTGAAAGTAGCATAGATAGAAAATGTGGCGACTTTTTCATTTTCAGAATATTTCTTCGAAGGGCCTTAAATTTACCCAACAAAAGCAGAAAACACTAGTTTTGAGGTAAATAAATGCCACAAGTTAGTTAACAGCGTTATTTCTGTTATTATCGCAACACATTCTGAAAATGAAAAAGTCGTCACATTTTCTATCTATACTACTTTCAAAATGTTGCCAATAAACTTCGAGAAAACACTTTCACACTATATATTTTCTGAAAGCCAATCTTGTGACGGTTTTGAACATCACAAGGAGAATTTTTCAAATTGATTTATGTGCTTGTCAAAACAAGTCAAAGAAAATGTTGGGCTTTCGGTTTTATGGGCCTCTGGGAACCACCCATTTCAAAAACAATTAATTCAACAACATTCAAATGATAGATCCGAAAATTCTCTTTCAGATGATTATAAATTTGTCGATATTTCCTAGTAGTAAACAATTTTTAGGTGTTGGAAAAAATACGTGTCCGTAGATTTATGCCAAGTTTCCAACTTGCTGTCGCGTACTGTATAATCCAATAGTATCTCTTTGCTATGCATGAAGGTACAATTCTTCTCATGGGGTCACGATGCAGGTTCAAATCAAGAAAATGACTAGCTCGCTCCAGATGAAACCTGATCTTTGCTGCCAAAAGGACTGTTCATTCCTTCACCTACTTAGCTGAGTTTCTACGATTACATGCGCATGATCGTCTATTATTTACAACAACGTTAATTTATTAATTCATTTTATTTATTCTTTTACTGTCAATTTTAGGTTATTCAGTATTATTATTTAATTTCATTGATAAGTGACTTGATTGTATATGAATTTTTGCATTCGAGAGTCCCGACAAGACGCATATTTTTCATATCTATGATTCTATAGTCTTAATGATTGATGCTAACTTCTTTTATGACGCATCTCCCGTTGTGGTACATCACATCAGATAACCGAAGTTACACCACATCATCGCCGACTAAAATCAATGTCCATCTGCAGAGTCTATAGATTAATGATGCAGATCGTCAAGACTAGTGATGAAAATTTTCCGGAAATTTTGAATCAAAGTTTTCCGTGGAAAATATTGGAAAATATTAGAAAAATGAGCAATTTTTGATTTTTTGAAATAGGCCCTATAATTTGTGCGTTTCCACAGCTGAAGCACCCACACACCAATAGAATTTGTCTGAAACTCTTGACTTCATCATTACAGTATTTCGATTAAAGCGATCGTAGCAATGCGAGTCCCGTCCGCGGATTTTTTAGCATTCCTTTGCCACCAGTGGCTGGTGGTAGTGTGTTGGTATTTTTAATTATCACATGTATTCCTTTTGGGATAAGGTGAATTTTGCTTTACAATAGCGGTATTTCATGCAATGAGAAAGATCTGGAGGAAAATAGTGCACTTATTTTGGAGTTTGTCTATACCTGGAAAGTTAAGCTTGCAGCGTTGATTATAGTGATGCAAATTTTCCATGTGATGATGAACATGTGAGCACATGAGCACATAGGCCTACATGAACGACCATATTGGAGGATATTAAGAATGCAAACTCGAGAGATTTTTGGAAACTAAATTTGTATCGGTAATGAGTCATCGACTCCTAGATATATAGCACATGGACTGAAAGCTGAAATTCATTTATACGCAAGACGGCTGAGTTGACTCTGATAGCAGATGGAGAAAAATATAGTTCTCAAATGAAAGTGAGATGATTTAAGAATAGGAAGTAGGAGTTTCTGGAAATCAGATGAATATGAGATTGCAACCAACTGGTCATCGTTGACTGAATATGGAATATTGACAATATTAAATGGGTCAATAGCGTTTGACGGTATGATTTATTCAATTGTGTATGTAGTGCGCAAAATTATGGTCAGTGGAAACTGGAAACAGTATCAGCAACGGCAGCTTGAGTCTATATCAGTCTGTACTGTGAGATGGCCGATCCCGTCTTGATTTAGTCCCCATTTAGGTGTGGAATATAAGTTTTCGAGTGAAAGCGAGATGATTTAAGAAGAAGCTGTAGGAGTTTCTGGAAATCAGGAGAATATCGGATTGCAATCAATTGATCATCGTTTTACTCACTAATGAAGGACATTGAAAAACTGAACTGATACCTTGAACTATTTCACAGATTTGAGACCATATTTTTAAGGCATTACTTCAAATTGCTATACTGTTGTTAATACTGTTGTACATACCACTTTGTGTTGGCCAGAAAAATGTCTCTTTATCCGTTCAATTGTATTGCACACAGCTTCTTTGTGCTCTATAAATATTCCCCTTCATAGATCTGTATTGTGATGACATAAATATTCCCCTTCATAGATCTGTATTGTGATGACTCGCAGTTCGGTAGTGGAGAAGGAAATTTTAGTCGATAGCTATCATTATGGACTATACAGTGATGAAGCACTCGATATGGCCTTTACACTGTGGACTCCAATTCGCAGAAGTACTAAATATCAGCATCTCGTACAACAACCAAGTTATTTAAAAATTCCTGTTAACTCAGAATATGCGTGATGTGCCATATATGAAACAAAATTTTGACCTTACAATATCGTAATTATAATGCATGTTTTCATACTATTATATTAAAATTAATGTTCATACAAACTCTACGTAATCAGTGCTGTTGCCGCCATTCGCTATATTTGTCTAAATGCATCTGAATTCTTGCGAAAACATCTTGCAAAAACTTCGAATTTTCAAGATGTCTGACCTGATGACAAGAAAGCGAAAAAGGTAAGTTTCAATTGCTTTTTTTTCATAATTTATACAATGAAATATGAAATCATGCATCAGTGATTATAAAAAAATTCATCGCAGCCACAAACAATATTTCTACTCTTCGTAATAGATGAATATTTTTCTGTTTCATGCATGATACATCGCGCAGATTCAGTAGCAATTTTTCATGATTTTTTAAAGGTTATCGGCACAAGCTGCCCTCGATGCAATCCTCGACAGTGACACTGACGATTATGATGATTTTCGGAGGCGGCTATCGTCATTCATCCTCCCAATAATGGAACAAAATCTGATGAAGAGTCGGGTGACGAAGAGACGATCAATCCTGGTCATCTAACTCGTGGTCAGCTGACAGCGCCTGCAGAAATTGAGATCCCCTGTTCAAGTGAGGAGACCTCTACAGGCTTCAGTCAAGAAGATGAAAACACTGAGCCGCTGGTAAGTACCTAGCTGATAGCACAAGTCTAGTTAAAAAGCGGGTAGTAGTCGTTTGCGGTATCGTAATGTATTATACATCGCAGCATTTCTAATAGGTGGCCATATCAGAAAACGTCAAATTTTAATTCGACTTTGTGATCATTTCCAAATGCAGATATTGAAACATATTTTAATATTTTATTCAATGTAAGAAATCAATTTTGACAAAGAAAAGTATGTAAAAACGTTAGACACGGGGTTCGCACTCAGGCTTACTCGCCTGTTAGTCAGAGTCATAGACCGCTGCGCCATGCGTTCACATGCTGTGTAGGTGCGTTCTAATTGAACCTTATCACATGCAGCCAATCAAGAAGTGCAAGCAAAACATCCGCTGGAGGAGAAGTATTGTCAATGCGACTACAACTATCTCTGACGAATTCCTAAGTGATGAGAATGTTGGTGATGCAGCAGAGCCCCATGAGTTATTCGGAATTCTTTGGAACGGTCAGATATTTCGTCTTGTCTTGGATGAGACTGAAAGGTATTCAGGCTTAGCAATTTCCCTCAATGAAATGAAGGCTGTTTTTGGTAAGTATCACATCTACATGTATGCCTACATCAAGACAGCCATAAATAATATTGTTTCGTTTCTTGCAGGGATTATTATTGCATCGGGCCACCTAAGCTATCCAAGACGGCGGATGTATTGGAGTGCTCGAGATATAATGCGAAATGAAGCGATTTCTCGTTCTATCAATCAGAAGGGATTCGAACAAATTTTTTCTAAGCTTCATCTTATTGAAAACGAGAGAGCTGACACAAGGAATAACTTTTCCAAAATTCAACCGCTGTTTGACAATCTGAACGAGCAATTTATCAAAAACGGACCAACAGCCAGCCATGTCTCCGTCGATGAATGCATTGTGCCATACTACGGTCGTCATGGTGCAAAACAATTTATCAGGGGGAACCAATAAGGTTTGGATTTAAGGTATGAAGCTAACACATATCCGTATACGTAATCCTAAAAGCTAATGTGAAAATAAGTTGACGCATTTATAGCCTACAGATTATCATACTTTGTGTGCCTACGAAGCCTTTTGTAAATGACTACTTCTTTTTTCAGTTATGGTGTATTGCCGCAATCCAAGGATACACTTATCGATTTGCACCCTATCCGGTACCAGCAGAGAAAGCTACTCCAGACTACAACTTCGGGCAACGTTGTGTATTTTCTTGCATCCGCACTGAGGAAACGATTCCCCTATCCACATTCTCTACATGTCACCATAGATAATTACTTCTCTTTCATCCAGCTACTTGAATCTTTGAAAGAAGACTTGAACGTTACGGCTACAGGATCGAACTATTCGAATGATCAGAGTTCCTAACTTTCCGATCGATACGTCCAAACTCGTGACCCGTGGCTCGTATGATTACAGGTAGCAATAATTTTTCGCCTTCTGTTTTGTATGAAGCGATGTAGACTAGAGTAATATCCATAATATTATTCATTTTGACTTATTATCCACAAGATGAATACTGATGCATGAATACTGACGATATCACAATTTTTAATAGGGGCCTACTTCATAGGAATTTTGTGTATACACGCTACAGATATCAAATATATAAAAATACAAGACATCATTTCATTTGAAAGACGAATGGGAAGTAAAGTCAATTCAGTCTCGAACAGTAGGTTTGTCTAATAACCAACATAAATGTACAGACAATCAATTACTATTATAACTGAGAAGTCTGATGGTGGCATCAATGTTCAATGTTTGCATTTCAGATACGATAACTCTTCAGGAATTCAGTTGATTCAAGATAACAAAGTCGAAACTACAATATCAACAGACAAGGGAGTAGAGCCTTTGCAATCAACGACCCGCCTTATTCGAAAAAAAGCGGGTTCAAATTCAATGCCCGAATGTTATCTCAGTCTATAACAAAACGATGGGCGAAGTTGATCGAAGTGATCAGAATATAAGTGTGTATAGAGCATCAATACGTGGAAAGAAGTGGTATTATCCACTCATATTGCATTGTGTCGATCTGGCGGTATCCAACGCTTGGATTTTATATCGACAAGTCAACAAAGGGAAGGCTAAACTACTAGATCATTTGGAATTCAAGCTAGCAATCGCTGAGTTCCTGATTTCAAAGAGCGTTTCTGCACGGAGTTGCCCATCGGCTTCGTTCGTATTACGTTTTGATAACGTGGGACATATGATATATTTTCCTAATGGAAAAGTTGGCCGGTGCGCTCAGTGCCAAAATAATTCCTGAAATGTCAACGTCTCCTTCATCCCAAATGTTTTATATTGTATCATTCGAAGTAAAAGTGAAAATACTGTTAGGAATAATAACTATTGGCTCGTCAGTCCTACGTTTTTCTAGGACTAATATGACTTATTTTCCAGATAAGAGATACCATAGATGTTTTATCTACTATGACTCGAAGTAAAAATGAAGATTCCTACTTGAGTGTTCTATCTCTTGTCAAAGTTTGATAAAGCTATACTAGTAAGCAGTTGGATGATAAAAACATTTTTTGAATGAAGTACTACTGCGCGATGTGCCATATATGAAACATTCAAAAAATAATGGAAGACAGCAATATATCTTAATTATTTTTTCAAAATAAGATATTTATCCACATGTAAGCTCACTGTAAATATATGAAACTAAAACAGCAATTCTTTAATAGGGTGCGCATATCTGGGTTAATTTTTTTGCTCAACTATGATGTTCCAGGTATGACGGCATTAAATCTTGCAGCTTGCAGTCAATTCTTCACGTTTATTCCACACCATGTCGGAGATTTTCATTTGATTAATGCACTTTCATGAGATAAAAATAATCTTCACTGTTTACTTTTTTATTAAGTTTCTGCTGTTCCATGAAAAACGTTCAAGCGACCGCACATCGGTTCAAGCAGCCTTATTTGCAACCTCATATATGTGACCAAGCAAAATCTCAGTGGATGAATCAAATAACATTTGGCCTTTGCGATCAACTGCTCTAAACTTGTGCAAAAGAAAAGAGTTGAATCAGGAACAATATCACAAGATCATCGACGATAACCGAAGTAGTCAAGTCATTTTGAATTATCAAGCTTGATTTCATCCTTGGAAAAGTGTATCAGTAAAATTTGTATTAATCAAGTTTTGTCAAAAATCTGGACATATTGCAACGTTCTGATGCAAGTATTATTTTAACATCCTCCAAAGATGCAAGATTATAAATATCTGACATTTAGCCCATTTTCACTTCAAGAAAATCAGTACAACGTTTCAGTCTCTTCTGGCCATGACAGACTTCATCATTTTGGTCATCGTTGCACCTAAAGAATAGACGGAGATTTTAAAGACAGTAGGAATCGCAGCATTTTCTAATTTTCTACTCAATTATTCCTCATTGACATTTGTAGAACTGATTCTTTGAATCGGTATTTTCGAACTATTTCCACACCTAATGGGGACCAAATCAAGACGGGATCGGACGTCTCACAGTGCAGACTACTCAGATATAGACTCAGATCAGAGCTGGAAGTGGGTTGTCGGTCATGGGTCAGGTGGGTCACGTAGGTCGTTGGTCATGTTTTTCCAAAACGTTGGTGGGTCAGGTGGGTCGTGGGTCACATTTTGCGTGGGTCAGACTTCGTTGACCCACTTCCAACCAGTTTGACCCATGATAGATTTGACAATCTCAAATACAGTAAACTTCATTTATTCGTATTCTTGTCATTCATGAAAAATGATTGAGTCACTGTCACTGAAAGGGGTGATGGATGCGCGCAGTCAAAATATAGAACACTATTGACTTTCACACGCCTCATACAGTTTCGAAAGGGGGCGGAATTCACAATGTCTGACTATACCCAATGATGTATGACCTTGATTTCAGAGATACAGCTACTGGAGAAGTCAGGTATTCAGAGGCTTTATTCATCTTGAAAATGTTCTTGCAATGCCAGCTGCTGACCTTTGTTTTGTTTGTTTCGTTTGATTTTGTTGTCTTTCGTAGAAAATATCATCTGGTAGAGATTAGTATGGTAAATCTCTGGTAAAGATTGATCAGAGCCTAAATATTTTCGAAAAATGTAATTGATCAAAATATCTTGACAATATACATACTTCACTTCTAAAGTATTTAGCCGTTCAATCTACTTTCGCATCGTACGTGATCCATGCATCTCATTGCTCATTCGATAATGATAATCTGAAATACTATAATTCTCACGACGGTCATTGATATAGACTTGTCCATTTCACACAGACTTATTACGGCAGAGGTCTGTGAGATATTTCTTGACACTTCGTATCAATAAAAAGTTTCGTTTTGATATTTTATTTGGTATCAATAAAAATAGGAATATTCACATGATGTCGCTACTGATTGCTATCAAACCGTACTCGTACATTTAGCGCCATTCAAATATATCAGTTCATCTATCTATACATTATAGGTTAATTCATGAATTATAATCTTGTCCTCGTGCAATTCACGCGTTACTCCGTTTGCTTTTCAATGAATGTCATTCCTACATCAAATATGCACCTTTCTACCTAAATCTAGCATTAGCAGAAGTTGATGAAATTTGAATCGATTGCCATCAGAAGCAACAAAGATTAGTTTGACGATTTTTCTGAGATAATATTCACACATGCGGCATCTAACATTATAAATGCACGAATAAATTATTTAAGCCTACTGCAATCTTATTTTTCAACTTCATTTGATTAAGAAATGCAAAATTTGAAAATTAGTCTGTAGTAGGGCCCTTAACTTAAATCATCTCTCTTCGAGTTATATACAAAAAGGATAACACTAAAAAGTATAGTCAAGAATTAGGGCCTATAACAAGAAACAGAATCGTTTAATTTTTTTAGAACCTTGGGTATTTGTGGTACATAAACTTTGATTATAAGAGAATTGTGATGAGGTTACAAGTCTATTTATCATGTGACAAGTGATCTGATACACTTGAATCTTCATAACAAATCTTAAAAACAATTTTGATACTACGAGGTCTCTACCTAGTCCTAGAACTTTGACTGAAAATGAAACTAAAGATGATACTAGAAAAGGAAATTGCACTCGCATCAGTCACCCTTGCAGCATGTTGGTCAGGTGGCTCGTGGGTCATGTTTTCGTGAAAAGTCGGTGGGTCAGGTGGGTCGTGGGTCACATATGCCGTGGGTCAGGGGGGTCATGGGTCAAGTTTCGTTGACACACTTCCAACTCTGACTCAGATATTGAGCACTACGTACATACATTGAATAAATCATACCGTCAAACGCTATTGACCCATTTAATATTGTCAATATTCAGTCAACGATGATCAGTTGGTTGCAATCTCATATTCATCTGATTTCCAGAAACTCCTACTTCCTCTTCTTAAATCATCTTACTTTCATTTGATAACTATATTTTTCTCCATCTGCTATCAGAGTCAACTCAGCCGTCTTGCGTATAAATGAACTTCAGCTTTCAGTCCAGGTGTTATATACCGGGTGTCCCAAAAAAGTGACGGAAGCTAAACGCTTGCAACTTCTTCAATTTCCATTCGATTGCGCTGACTTTTTACATGCAAATGTAAAATACCCGTAAGTTTTTGTCTGTAGAGTATGTAGCTTAAAGATTGAGTACTCTTAGAGAAGAAGTGGTATAGGCTCGAATCTTGTGTATTCCCAATGTTAGAATTAAAGATTTCTATCCATCAATCTTGATCATAGCACGTTTTCCAAAGTGATTCAGAGATCATAGCACGCTAGAGATTGGTTACGCAGGTAGAAAAAACTTGATGGACTTCAAAGTAAGGAAACATTAATAAGTTTGCGGACTTAAATGAACTTAATGGACTTAAATGAAAACATTTATAGCGTCAAACTTTGTTATAACTATGACAAGGAGTCAGAAAGTCTCAATCATGAGTAATCCCAAGCTGTCGACCATCTTAAGAAATGCATTTTTTAATCTGCAAGAGTACAAAATTTTGACAAATTGCTTCAATAAAAGGGGTGTAGAAAGGTCTAGGTTATCCGGATAAAATCCTTCAACAGCGTCAAGTACGTAGTTCATGCAATCTTGCCGAGTATGCGTAGATGCCTCCTGAATCCGATCAGTCAAATCGGCTAATTCTCGAACAGTTCGAAGTTCATATCAGAACACTCTATCTCTTAAAAGTCCCCATAGAAAGTAATCGCATGGATTAAGATCGGGTGATCTTGGAGGCCATTCAATATCAAAATGACGTCCAACAATCTGCGAGTCAAATAAATCCTGTAGAAGCTCTTCGACAAATTGGAATCCGTGAAACATTGTCTTATGGAATGCGGAATGTTTTGTTCCTGTTTTTGAACAATATTGCCGAAAATTAAGACAACGTTGTCACCAATGACATCGGATAGGCGAGGACAAGAATTTCCTTTGTTACATGACTGGAGAGTCCCGTTGTCCACAATCTTTTCAGTTGTGCGTCTGTTGTTACATTCACTTGCCATTGGACAATGTATGTTTTTGTTTGAGCAATGTGTATTAAACGCGCGAGCTGCCTTCATTGCAAACTTGCTGCACACAAAATAATATTCAATCTGCAAAGTGTCCGGTGCTGTTGTGAACTTTATTTGTATTAGATTTGCTTAAAGCAAAATCTTTGACGATTATTATCATCAAGGCTTAATCACATTTTCATATTAAACCAATCCTTGACGTGCTATGTTACTGCACTTTCTTACTATGTATGCTGGAAAAACGTGCTATGATCACGATTGATGGATGGAAATCGCATATCATCATCTCCGATATCTTGAATTCTAACATTGGAAATACACAAGATTCGAGCTTATACCACTTTTTCTCTATAAGAGTACTCAATGTTAAAGCTTCCTACTTTACAGACAAAAACTTATGGGTATTTTACATTTGCATGCAAAAAGTCAACTCAATCGAATGGAAATTGACGAAGTTATTCTCTTTTTTCAGAGTTGAGTATCTGAAATTCAATTAGAGAAATCTGAAATTCATCTTGTCTGAAAGGATCATTTGGAAGGATCTGAAATAGACATGGAAGAGGTGCAGTTCAGTTCCAAAAGTTATGCAGGGATAGAGAAGTTTTCGGGCTTTGAATATTACAGTCTTTTCAAACGACTTTAATAAGTCTCCAAAACAATGATTTTAAGGCAAAAAAATCGAATAATTTTGAAAAACTTGGGAAATTTTCCATTTGCATCAGTAGTCAAGACATACCTAAATGATCTGCAGAGATACCGAGTTGACTATAAATGGACCTTAAATCGTGCTCTAATAAATATATGAAATGCTTGCAACCAAAAGATTTATTTTCTTCATCTGGTAGTGTTGCTGGTAAGGTGGTACCTATCAGATGCTTCTTTCATCTATAGCCACATAACTGATATTTCAAAGCACAACTAACTCTAGATCAAATAATTTTTAGCCTCATTTCAGACTTTGCTTTGTTGATGACATGTGGTTGAGAATGCGGCTGTACTTTTGAAATTGTCTTAGAACTTTGACAATTTTCAATGCTTTGTCATGATGTACATGGCAATTTGCTAGGTTTGCCGTAATGATTTATGGCACATTTCAAATTTAGACTGTGTCTTCTGGTAATTTCATTATTTGTTTTCCTGACGACAACAGCCTTACAGACAATGAATTTTACAGTCAAAAGCCTTTTTCATGCTTTAAATTAGTGCAAATTTTTGGAAGCTCCGTTCCTTGTTACTTTTTGAATCTAGTTGTGTTTTGTCATGATACACATGACAATTTACGAAGCATATATTGCGAATTATTAGAGGTCCGTTTGCAGGTTATAGACCTACGTTAATCTATGAATGTTAAAGTCTCAAAAATGACATTTCATAGCCGCAAGTATGATAGAGAAATAAGCATTCCAAAATAAAAGGTTGCAGAGAGAAATTGTGTTATATACATGTATACGTAGCTTAATATATGTGAGTGGTTGCTCAACAACAGCCTTGTGAGATGTACCTTGACGCTCTGAATGAGGAAAAGCTTTAAAAACATACTTTTTAAAAGCTTTTAAGCTTACTGAAATTGTATATGTTGTACATTGGACAGAATTGCAGGCTTATTTTCATGTGATTAATCGAATCTATGTCGTCCTTTTTTGACATATCACCTCCCATGACAAGTCTAGTATGTGAAATTTGTAATCTCATCGAAAGAGCATTGTTATTCGTTGAAATTTAAAATTTTCCTTCATGAGTACAATGAAATAATGACATCAAACTGAAATTCTGAATTATGTTTTATTGAAATCAACAGATATTGAAATATTGAAAATAAAATTAATTTTCAGAAGAACCACTTAGGAAAGGGACATACATATATGCCAAAATGATCTATGAAATGCTTGTGTTCATAGATCATAAACATTTAATTGCAACTGCAACGCGAATTTTGAATATTTTGAGATGAGTCATTTTGTCGATATTCATCTGTTTAAGGTTGCATGGTACTCTTTACTGCGTTATAGGAACTACGATATTGACATATAAGGAGCAAACTTGCAATTTTGTATTCGATTCTATTACACGTAAGTCTAAGGCACTAAGGAAATGAAAAAAGACCAGATCTGTGAAGATTAATAATTCAAGCAAGAAATATACTCACCACTACTTTCTACGGTGCAGATTACACATAATGCAATTGCGATAATTGCGCGCATTGTCAATCTGTTGAGTCCACCAAATGTGAAATGAATGTTGTAAGAGCCAAACATGCCACTGATATAGAAGTCAGTCAGAAATTTTGTTTGTTCAAAAGGACTGGTTAAAATTTGCCTCCAATAGCATTGTTTATTGATAGAATGACTTCCGATATGATGACTTCTCCAATGGCATTGTTTATTGATAGAACGACTTCTGAGGTTTCCTGGGAAATAATGTTGATTGTTGACTTTCCTGTGGGTGCATTTCTGAAATGAAATGAATAGACATTCGATCAAGTTGCTTTGTCAAACACGCTTTAACAATTGAACTGAATCTCCTGCAAGTTTCGGATCGATACAACACTTCATTCGAAAGAGAAATCATCGATTGTCAGACATTGTGACTTGGTAGAGAGGAAGCATTTCATGGTATGAAACAAAACCCAATCTTTCCGTTAATTGCGATGCATTTCGCCCATGTACTAGGCCATCCATGATCACACAGAATGAATGCACAGATACTGGTGGACACGATTAACACAAATCACGAAACATAGTCAAACATCAAATACATCATAATGAATTAATCTATCAATGGATACGCAAAAACAAGTCAATAGCTGCAAAGAATTATGAAGTGCCAAGACCTACTACTATAAAACTAATAATAATAAAGCGTCTTTATTCAGAGAGATTGAAAATCAAACATAACATAAAGTAAATCAAGTAAGAGATTGAGTACACATTTGAATATACACTAAAGCTGTCTGTTGGCGTGTAGCATGTTATACAAAGCTGTACAGTACGGAATGAAAGATCTTGCTCTTTGTTTAGACTTTGCTAATGGTACACGAAGGTGTCCAGAAAATGTCATACGTGCAGGAGATAGGAAATACAGGATACTGTTTGGCAGCAAAAGGACTTGGAACTCTTTCATGGCTCTAGACTCGCGTCTGTCAGACAAAGGGGCAAACGATAAACAGGCAGTCTTTACCGCAAATTATATAGTGAGCTCGTTTACGGATCGCTTCGATCTTTCGGCTTTCTTTGTTGATGATGCCAACCAACAGGGGTGAGTTATACTCTAAAATGCTCAAAATGTACACCTTATACACAGTTATGAGGTCTTCTTTGGATAACATTTGTTTGAGGATTCTTAGAGCATTCACTTGACGAGCCTCCAGCTTACAGATGCACTGTACATGCTGATCCCACTTCAAGTTGGATTGAAATGACACTCCTAGAATTTTTAGGGTTTTGTACAACATGGTATCAGAGGAAACTCTAGACTGCAAATTGGGACCAGAGAATAACATGCTTTTAATTTTAGCTTGATTTAGTTGAAGACCATGTACTCCACACCAGTTAGTCATATTTGCCACTTCAAGATTAATCAGACGATCCAAGGAATCATTCGTGCGATAAGGTAACAACACAATAACGTCGTCATCAGCGTACTTTGCCATGGATGTACAATGCCAGTCTGGATTGAAATGTTCAACAAATGCGTAAGTGGACCAGATAATTCAACCGCACATTCTGAGAAGAGCCGGGGATGTAAGTCATCACTGCCACTTGATTTGCTTTTCTTTAGAGTTTGCAACTGAGACGGAACCATTTCAGTTTCTATTACTGGTGACCAACTGTCAAGATCAGAATTCGCTCTATTAAGAAGATGTTGTCTATCAGGGCTGGGGGAAAATACACTCGCGAAATGATCGTTTACTTCAGTGGCGGCATCAAATAGGGTATTGTACTTATCAGTAAATGACCGCAAACCATTTTTATTCTGTACATTTGATTTTGGCAGCGTGTTGTTGACGGTATTCCAGGTGCCATTCTTTGATTTTTTGAGTTTTCTAGACCAAATTTGTTTGGCACTGGGTATTCCAAATTCCACTTTATTCTTGTAGTGAGCATACAGTTCGAAATTACCCGACCGATAAGCATTATGCTTCAGGTTAATCAGGTGCTTTAAAATTGGTGTAAGTAAGTAAGTAAGTAATGCGTTTATTGAAAGTAAATAGAAATCAAATATACAAACACAGAAATAGCAAATCAGCACGAACTTACATATAAAATGATCACTTTTGCCGGGGTTTATCCCTTGAAGTCATTTTAACGTATGCAACAGGAATTTCGTTCATCGCATATGAAATCACATAGTAAAACATGTCGCACTTTGACTGAAGATCATCATTAGACTTGTATAAGTTCTCCCATTTGTACAAATTTAATTTCGTCTTGAATGATTCAATATGGCTCTTGCGAAAGTCCATCACTTTTCGAATTTGAATGGAATCATATAGGCAATCGATAGCTGGTTTAAGGAAAACACTCAGATGATCTATCTGCATTACCAATGTTTGAACGAACAGAAGCAGAAGAAAAACTTTTCAATAATGTGGAATCGAGAAAGATTTTATCTAACACAGAATGACCACGAGTAGAAGATTTTACTACTTGCTTTAATCCAACAATTTCTTCAAAAGAATTACACGGTAATTGGTTTAAATCACCAGCGATGCAAAGTTTACTGTCTCGAAACTTGTCAAGAACAACATTTGCATTACTGATGATGTAATTGGTGATACGCTCATACTGGCACGATCTCAAGTTCGGTGGTACATAAAGTATCAAGAGGACGAGTTTACACGACGGAAAGTACAACCAAACACATACGATACTCTCAGGCATATTATCAACAATTTCAATTTCCTGCACAGAAAAGCCTTCGCGAACATAGGCGCAAACTCCACCTCCCCTTCTACTCTCGCGGTCGCAACGTATGGGAGAAGCGTAATGAGGAAGCGAAATTTGGGCATTTGAAACAGTGTCATTTAACCACGACTCAGTTATGGCTATTACAGGGGGTTTATGGATTGAGGAGAAAACACAGAGTTCATCATATTTTGGTTGCAGGGATTGAATGTTAGACAAAAATATGGATGGGTAAAGACGCTGAATATCATAAAATGTGGAATATCATTCCGCCGAATTACTTCACCTCTGTAAATAACAACGTCTTCACAGGTCTTTCTTCTCGTCGTCTTTTACATTCACTTTGTAATTGCTTTAGTTGCTGCTGTTGAGCTACGGTACGATCGGGATTTAAATATACATATCTAAATGCCTCTCTCTACCTTTCGTAATCCCTTCGCCTTTTTCAATACCATGAACTTTGATCGAACATCTTTGCAAACAACCTTTAAAAGTCTTCTGCCATCTATTTTGCCGACCCGAATAACACTGTCAATCACACTGCTGTCAACCCCGATACTTTGAAACAATTTTCGACATTCTGATATGTCATACTCTTGGCGATCGTGTAACGAACCATTTCGTATTTCTGTTAAGCCTGATAAGATAAGATTTTGCTGTCTTGAACATCTCTGTTCGACTTCACTCACCTTATTCTGACACATAACCTCCTGGGAGTTTTTCAAAAGTTCCAGTCCAACAGAAACTTTTTCATATTTAGATTTCATATCAATGTATGCTTGTTCAATATCATCTACCTTTTTGATAAAGTATTCATAACATGGGATAGCTTTTCAATATCTAGCTTGACAGATTCAATTATTTCTTTCTTGCTAGTGTCAATCAAAACTTTGATAGCCTCGAATGTAACAGAACTGGAAGAATTCGACCTTAGTATCTTTTTGTTTGTAGATGGAGATGGAGTCATATCAGAATATACTTTTCACGAAAAAGTATTTCAACGTTAGGCTTCGAAAACACCTCAGATGCACGGCAGTAATATCAGCTGCCAATGTACGACCTTCAGATTGCGTTTCCAACGATAGGACAACAATGCCACCGCGGGTAATTGTAATGCACACGTGTAAGGAGCTCATCACAATCACGTGACAAAAAATCAATAATTGATGAACCTGGCGATAAGGGGACCTTTAGAATGTAGCACCGATAACAGCTGATGCGATAGCTACAGTTGACAGCACAGAATTAGACAGGTCGTTTCTCCTTCCGTTTGACTAGAAGGGAAGCATTGGAACATTCAACGAAAATGAAATGGCATAATCCCCTGACTAAATGCCATAGCAATCGAACAATGAGCAGCCAGTTCAACATTAAACACGCCAAACTGTGCAAAGTTTCAGTGACTGTCATAGAAATCGACAACAATAAAACCTCTAGAACGGAGGTTAAGCTTCATGCAATACACAATAGTGGCACATAAATCGCACGCATTTTCACTTAGATGCACCTGCCAACGTCTGTATCATTGGGTTAGAATCAGTCACATGAGTAAATCGAAGCTTTTCATTTGGCTCTTCATGCCCCAACTTAGTTCCCCCGGCGTTGCCGCGACCTTGAGTCAATTTCCATTCTAGTCAACTTCAGATAAACAGTTTATTTCTATGGTGACTGTTATCAACCGGATCACACAGCAAAGAGACACAGACTATGTCAAGTTCTATAGAGAAGTTTGTGAACGTTTTTTCATGCACCTGATAACTTTTTTAAAATGATCGGAGGGCCCAACATTATCGAGAAAAATTTTGCGCAATGATCTGAATTCTTCGAAGCTGAAGGAGTCGTGGCGATCGGAGCATTTTGAAGGAATTCACAGCAATCCGCAAGCGACGCACGACTATTTTTCCTATTTCCGTAAGGTATTAAAATTTTTTTTTGCCCACTTATTAAGTTCCTGCATGTGCCATCTGTTTGAATCAGTTTGCACTTCTAGCAAAGTGATGCGGTTAAACAATCTAATTCTGTGGTTGACAGGCAAACTGTTCAACACTCCACGCCACAAGCAAATCAATACCAAGTCACTCGTGATGAAGAATATGATCAAGGCCGAATACACAACGATATCAGATAGCGGACAGTGGAAGCCGAAAATAGAAATTCCGATTCAAAAATGATGTAGAGGGTCACAGCGGATATCCAACGCCTCTGAACTAAGTGTTGCAAGATATCAGCAGGGAGTAGAGCTCACAAAGCGACAAAATGATAATCCTTAAATACACGTAAATCAAGAGTCAATCCCCAAAAATAAATTCCACCACAGTGCTCATCGCAACGAGACGAACAATATGGTACCACTCTCAATGAAGGAACAGATACAGACAAGCCCGAACTAACACAGTAGCGACAAAAAGATCGCAGAGAGTACAAAGCATAATATAAAGTACAAAGCATCAAAAGAAAAATACTTGACAGAAAATAAAGATATAGAAGATAATGAATAAATAGACAATAAAAGTACATCGATTTCGACGAACAATGCATGAAAGGAATGCTCAGAAACCGCCCTATCAGCTTGAGTTTCATTGTCATGTTCACATGTTTACACATCGAATATCTGAGATCTCTAAAGTGGCGATTTTCACATCTTGACCTATGTCCTCCTTCAATAATGACGGATACAAATGTGTAATGGCTCTTTGAAAAGCTGAGAGCAAAAGGCCTTGAATGGTGTATAGCTTATCAATGCGAAATGCGATTGAAAGACAGGAAAATTGATTGAAATTGACACAATAATTGAGGTGGCACAATAATAATATTAACACAATTATTTAGGTGATCCGTTTTTTATGATTGAAGCAAGATATTTACACATAGATCGTCCACAAGCATGAGAGCTAGAGTTTTAAAAAACTTCGATTTCTCAATGCACAATAAGTAAAATCATGCAGATATTCAACATAGCTATCGTTGCCTACAAATGAGAGAATTGGCAATTTGAGATTTTCCGACTTCTAAATGCACAGCATGTAGTCTACATCAAGGACTCCTAGATGTCTACATGCAAAATGGTGAAGTAGGTAAAAATCATAGATTTTGATCTCTCTATTTCGCCATGTACAATTTGAAAATTCAGCGACTGTGAGAAAATCTGAACTGTCATTTACGTCACATGTGAAAATAATACAATTCCACTATTTGAAAGTTTGAAACATTTGGCGAATGCATTGTATGGCGGCAGTCACTTATAGAGCTAGAAATCGTGTTTTAATCCAACATCAAACCAGTGCCAAGGAGAGTCCAATTGAATGCTTTTCAAACGTTACATGGAAATACATATTACATGGACTATCATATTTCTCGACGGTTTCTCATGTATCTCTGTATGAAAACTTTGAAAATCATGGTCTAAAAATCATGCGACCAGCCTTTTCGAGAAAATTGCGAAAATTCAAAATGGCGGACAGAAAAAGGAAAGTGCATCAGCAAGTCTTGGGGGTCTGATCGATCGGATGCAGACGACTGATTCACATATTTTGGTTTGTACACAAGCGAACAAGGCACGTCGAAGAAATTTTAAGAGCCTGCTAGGACCTCCAACGCTTGCTGTTGATGCATAGGCCCTAATGAACATTAATCGAGGCCCCAGACTGCTGTTTCGGATTTATGTCCGCCAATTTCTTGGAAATCATAAAAATTAAAATGCTCCAATTATGAAAATCGCTCAATTTACAAATCGCAATTTTTCAAAAAGAAAACATGTGAGTATGAATGACATCAGGCACGGGGAAGAAGAGGATTTTCTGAGTTCTCTTTTGACATACTGTTCATCAAAATCGATGAACTAGTAAAAAGTAAGTAATATCGTGAAGTTATCACAAAATCATGACCTTTTTGGTAGAAAATGCTTTGTTCTCGCTATTTTATCAAGAATGTTCATGTTTGGTATTCTCAGAGTCCTTGCGATGTGAGGAGTATGAATATTTAAGTTATATTCATACAAGTTTAATAGTTCTTTTGAAACTTCCTCAATATTTTTTCTCATTTCCGCAAAAGTACACAAACACCACATAAGGTGAACAAATGTTCAAAACAAGACAGTGAGCGACGCATGACTCAAGAGCCAAAGTCTGTGTGATAGTGTCATGAAGAGATAACTTTGGACTTTCTAGCAGACGTCGTCGAATTTCATGAGATCTTATCCCAGTAATGAACAAAGTCTCGAATGTAATTACTTCGACTTTCCTCTTCTGAAGCTCCGCTAAAGTGAGTTTTTCGTCAACTGCTTTAAATTTGAATGTAATCGCTGATTGATTCAGCTGTATCTTGTTTTCGGGTCAAAAAGAACGCGACCCGCATAACTTTCGTTTTTTGATCGCACATAAATATTCAGAGCTTCACTGTACGATCTATCATCCGAAATAAATATGTTGATAGACATCAGGAGTCAAGTAATTGATTAGGATTCGAAGTTCGACGATTTTGGTATCTTTGTTATTGACAATACCAAAGAAATTATCAAGTGTCCTTTTCAAATGAACCCAGTCACCTCCAATGCTGTTTGACCGTCAAATCGCACAGGTTTCATAAATTGTTCCATTCTCTCGGCTGCAGTAATTGTGGTGACACATGAGAACTAGAATTAGCGTAAAGCGGTCACTGCAGCCGAGAGAATGAATGAACACAAATGCATTCTCTCAGCATAGAGACTGAATGATGACTATAATAATAAGTATATATGATAAGTTAGCAGGCGCATGAAAAACGTTCACAAACTTCTCTGTAGAACTTGACATCGAATGTGTCTCTTTGCTGTGTGATCCGGTTGATAACAGTCACTGAAACTCCGCACAATTTGGCGTGCTTAATGTTGAACAGGCTGCTCATTGTTCGATTGCTATGGTATTATGTCAGCAGATTGTGCCATTTCATTAACGTTACATGTTCCAATGCTTCCTTTCTAGTCAAACAGAAGAAGAAACAACCTGTTTAATTCTGTGCTATAATCACATCGAATGATGAGATCAATACACAACACTAAGTACGACCCGGATCGGTTTGGCTTTCGAGTTCGACCTTTTTTCACCAACTCATACTAACATTCGCGTACATGACTTCATCACTTCTATCCTCGATCATTCAAACTCGAAAGGTGTCTTGATCATTGCCTTTGAACTATTGAAAGCGTTCGATTGTTTAAATCATGGAAGTCTATGTAAATCCCTGATAGATGCATCTCTGCCAAGGAACTTCATTCTTTGGTGTTTCAATTATCTGCAAAATACTTGAAATGAACAATTGGCTAGACTGAAAAATGGCGGCGCGAGGTCTTTTTCCTTGCTACATCTGGTGTACCCTAGGGTGAACGTTCTCTCCATTTGTTTGTTTTGCACATGAACTCCCTCATGAAGAAATTTGACCCGCTGCATAATTTGTATAGAAAACTAAGTGCAAAGGACCGATTCATATATTTTAAGACATAGTGACTTTTTAAATCAGAAACACGAGGCCTTTCGTCCGCTCTAAGTAGTGTGATGACGCGGAACTGGTGTTAATCACAGGAACATAATTTAATGGCATGCAGTGTGAGACAGGGACAACAACTTGGACAGTAAGTGGACAGCAATCAATCCATGGCAACCCAAGGCCAATCACGAACTGCTTCTGGACGCACAGGTCAGGAGCAATCGCTTGAATAGCCTTCCTTTTCTTTACGAACTCCCCTCAGTCAAAGTATCCTCATACCTTGTTTTCGAAATACGCTGATGAAATTGTCATTTTCCTACCTGTCTATCTCAATTCTGATTTCAGTTGCATCGCATCGCGGAGTCTGAGATCAACGGCGCTCATAATTGGTGCTACTTAAAGCCAATATAATCAGCCAAACGTGATGATATCATTTCCAGAGGATCTATTTTTCGAGAGGCAACTATCTATACTTGAAGTAGATAACAAAAAGCATTCTTGGAATGATCACATTCAAGATCTATGCAAGAAAGTGAATCAAAAATTGTATATCACAAAACGTACAACGAAATGCTTTCACACCCGTGACCTGATCGTCTCTACAACGCACTCGATTTGTATACGTCAGAATATAATTCACCATTGCATGTTGGTTTAACCCCAGGGCGAGATAGTGAACAACTTTCAACAAAACAGAATTATCGAATTTCCAGAATATCACAACGTTTCAAAAGAAAATTCAACACAAGCTTAACTTCCCAGATATGGTTTATTTGATTTTGAGGATTAAATTCACTCACTCTATTGAAATGTAACTTGCTGCGATAGCTTTGACAACAAAGTGAAATTCTGTTGACAGAAAAACAGAAACTCTCTACTGAGAAATGACCTGTATTCGAGGATTGATGACGTAGACAGTTTTAATCCTTTTGAATGCATTTCAGTCCATCATCATTATCGATATCTGCATAAAACAGGCAGCTTTATAGACACAAATTGATAATAAGTGTCACTGGGACACTTACCTGGACAAGAAAATCATTTCATCCGTGACACAAGTCTCCTTGATCGTGGATGAGATTTTACATGTTTCTACATGTACTTTATTTGATTGAATTGCATTTCAACAGTTTGTAATCTAGTCATTTCATTTCAATATACACTAAAAACCAAAAGACTTGTTACCTTTACGCATTAGTTAACATTGCATGTGCGACAAGTCTTTTGGTTTTTAGTGTACACTATACATCCACTGCGGGCCACCAACCTCCCCTCCAAAACTGGTTGATTTTCTAGTCAATTGAAGGTGTCGGACGTATTGGTGGATAAGCCACATTTGTTTAAGAGCAGAGATATTTCACACAATGTTAAGATAGATCTGGATGCTTTACACAGAAATATATAGGTATTCAGTGAATGCTGTGAATACTATACACGCCACGCCACTGGCATTTATTCTTATTATGAAAATGCTCTTACTGAACATTTTAATTTGAAACTATAACCTACAGCCCTACATGTAGGCTATATTCTCACTTTACAGGATGGCGACATTTTTTGAGCACTCTGTACATTTTATTTCTGTGCGTATTGGTATAATATATTTTCGGCCATCCTCGCAGTTGACTCCTTCCTTGATTATATTTTAGAAGCGAAGGCGATAATGTTGTTGTCATCGACCACGTTTATCCTTCATTTATACATTCTAACGTTTTGATCACTCATTCGTTACTTTGATACACTGTATTACAATCGACAAACAACAGGAAACAGGTAAATTCATTAGAGGGAACCTGGTGTGCGACGTGGCTTATCGGCTTATCGGCGTCGGAGCCGCCGAAGAGGCGATATGTGATTGAGACCGAAGGAGATAAGGAGATAAGAACACCTCTGTCGTCAGCCCCTCAACACTGCCGCAGAGAACAGAATTTTAAGAAATATTATCGCCGCAGCTCAGAGAAAGTTTTCATGGCTCGCCCTGCGAGCCATGCCGCAGTGAAGGGGTTAATTGTAAAAGTAGTGCAAAATTTATCCTCGAAACGGTTATCGATTTGATATCCGGTGGATATCAAAAGGCATCATTTATATATCCAATGGATATCTCATTTTATCAAAATAAAATCAAAAATAGATATTGTGTTTGAATACAGAGATGCCGATCAAACTTCAAGTAATATTTAATCCAGTATATACATGAAGGCTGAGAATGAACGAATTAATAAACCTTACCCATATACACATCTCTCTAATCCCTATCAGAGATTCTCGTAATACGTATTCATTAGAAATCTCTGAAACAAAAGACGTAGAGCATTAACGTTGGATAGGACTAATAAACTGAATTTCTACAATCGATCAAGTAATACAGATATACATTTTCCATTTATCTTTTAACTTCTTGCTTCTAAGAGTCGTATCTCTTCCATTCCATGTACACATCCGTTTTCGGATTATGTTAAAAGCCGAGGAACGATAGCTTGACTCACCTATAGTAGGCATATATTGACTTATTAGGGATGTTTGTGAAGCGTAGGACCTATATGCAATCAATAAATATTAGTAAAGCTAACCAATCTTCTTCCTTCTCACCTACTTTTGATTGCCCTTTGCAAGTGAAAGAATGAATATAGAACTCGCGGCTTTGATTGAAGAAAATGTGATATTCAGAATAAAACGTATTCGTGGATGTGCTAAATAATATTCTTGAGTAAATCTATTCTTACTCATCAATGTTTTCTTATCAAAAGTTTGCATTTTCCATAAAGTACATTTGTAATTTCTCGAATTTCCCGAATATTCGTCTAAACGCATTGAGTTACACAATTAATCACAATTTCGGTTGATGGTATCCTTATTCGTCAGTGGGACATTTAATTTAATGACTTCGAATTTCTGCGATTACTATTTACATATTTGTAACTCACATGTCCAAATTCGGCGACGTCCAATATCCTCATCAACATCATCCGCAAAAAAGTAGGATTTAGCATTTTCAATAACAGCAAGATCAATTGTCGTTAGGTTTCACCACAGTTTTCACTTTCTAAACGAAGAGAATCAGTGACATCCCCGCAGAGTAAATCACGAACTCAGTGACAGTACGTCGGCATGAAAGAATATGCTAATATTGACATTCATATCATTTCGGTATTGTATTAGTCGCTGTGAAGATTTAGGCTGAAAAGATCCATCTAGAAAAGAATCCTCATTAAATGGAAAACGCATGCTGCAATGTCTAGTTTCTAAATCTTAAAATTGAAAGTAAGCTGCTTTGTATTCACTCAGGTTTATTCACATTATCTGAGACATCATCAATCATCTGAGTTGCACGCTGGCTGTCTTCCAATGGATAGATAATTTAGTTCAAAACCATGCTTTGACTTCTATGGTTAACATGAGTTATTGAATTTTGTATATGTTGCTGCTCGATTTCTTTGTCATCCTCTTAATTAGCTGCAATGTCGATTTCTTTGATCATGTACGGAAGTTGTGAATTCAAATTTGAACAGCTCCGCTTCATTGTGATATGCCTGGATCAATGAAAATTGATCTGATGGAGGAATTGAAGTCAAGATGAAATCAATTTGATGATCAATTGGAACATTTGGACAATGGGATTTGTTCACATTTTGTGATAAATTGCTATCATATCGGTTTGCCTGTGATAAAGTCCGGTCACCTTTACATTTCTACATAGAATATGCATGCATGATCCAGAGCATTTTTCTCCAGAAATATGCGCTTTAAAATATTAATTATTTGATATTTTCTGCAATAACAATCGAGTCTCACTTGCATGTATATATATATATATATATCTGGAAAGTTGTTAATCACGGTCCATGTCACACGTCTGACGATTGACATGGCACGGTCAGACCTTATAAATGAATGTGATCTCTTAGGATTGAATGGTTTTTCGAGTGTACACGAGATTAATTATATTCATAGTAAAACTGATTTGAATGAGTTTAATGAACTAAGTTAATCCACGACTCTCATTTTAGTTCTTAGACTGTAAAAATAAAATCGATTACAAGTTTTAATTTATTTCCCTTCCCGTCCTAAGTTGGGTCGGCTAGCGTTTATTCGCAAGTAGTAAGCACATCCCAAAAGGAAGTGCAAAATGTGCAACGATGAGTCATCATGCTGACTCAGCCCCCCCCCTCTGGAAGGAAGGAAGAAGGGAGAGAGTCAAGGATGTGTTGGGAGGAATGGGTCCTAGAGGAAACTGTTCCCTACCCCTCCCTCTGGAAGGAAGGAAGGAAGGAGGAACTGTGAGACAAGGGGTGGAATCTCTGAAAATGCCAGAGTTAGAAAAAGGCAGGTTTTGGTCGCTTTGGGATGAGAAAGGTCATTTTTCGGCATAAAGGAGACCTCGGATGGGAAAAAGGAGGCCAATTTTTGGTCAATTTTGGGTTAAGAAGGATGTTTCCAGCTCAATCGGAGGGAAAAAGTTCTGACCTCCCCCCCCCCTCCTGCCAAACTTCCAACTTTGGTGTTAGAGATCGTAGAAAGTCGTGTGATAGCTCATTTAAAAGCCAAGAGTGAGAAAAATGCAGTGGAAAGCTCAGTTTGGCCCTATTTTTCTGGGTTGAGGGAGGAAAATGGCAGGAAAACGTCAGAGTTGGAAAAGTCAATTTTGGATGTTTTTGGATGAGAAAAGTCGTTTTTCGGCATGAAGGAGTGCTCGGATGGGAAAACGGAGTGCAAATTCGGAATCTACGTGAAGTTTTGGGTCTAGGAACTTCTTCCCAGCTCAATCGGAGAGAAAAAGTTCTGACCTCCCCCCCCTCGGCAGTGATCTTCCATCTGTGGTTTCAGAGATCATAAAAAGTCGTGCAATAGCTCGTTTGAAAGCTAAGAGTGAGACAAATTCAGTGGAAGACACGGCTTGTTCATATCTGCCTTCGTTTAGATGTGAGAGTGACTCCATCACCGAAAAACGACAGAGTTAGAATTTTTACGAAAATGGCTCTAGCGGGTGAACGAAGCCTCGGACGGGAAAACAGAGACCAGATTTGGAATCAGCGTGCCATTCTGCATCTAGAGGGTGAGTTTCAAGTGAATCGGCGAGAAAAAGTTGCAAAGTTGGTTCTCCACATGAGATTTTTTCCTGAAAATGTTAAATTGTGGCCACCTTTGGTGATGAATAGCGAAGGATTGAAAGTGAATGAAGAGCTCGGGTTTCCTTTAGGGGAAAGACCGCACTTTATTCTCTAGGATCCACTCTTTTCAGATGCGTGGAAGGTTTCGTTTCTGAATGAGAGGCTGTTGCAAATCGAGTTTTTGCGCATTTTCCAAGATTTTGATTACTTTTGAAACTCGGCTTCTGGTCATCGTACTGAAAGGGGAAAGCGAGAAAACGTGACTGTCAAAATTTGAAGTCAATCGGAGCAGTAGAACCGGAGATAGACGTGTTTAAAGATTTGGATGATGGATAGTAAGTCATCAGTAAGTCATCCGTCATAGTAAGTTACTTGTGCTACTAGATCGTGCAATATTCTAGATCGTATCTGGGTCGATAATGAGCTGTGTGAAATGTACCAATTTTCTGCATCTGCAGGTCCGCCTGTTGGTACGTCTGACCACAATTGTATTATTCTTGACTCTAGTGATGCCTACAAAACTACTGCACACAATGCTTGTACTCGCATTGTTGAGGTTTGGGATTATAGACACTCAAATATCTGTGAATTTGTGAGAGTTGTGTCACTCCTTGATTTTGACATATTGTATGACTGTAATTCTGTTGATGAAAAGTTGCAGACCTTTTATGAGCTTATTAATGTGGCACTCTTGAGTTTACCGCGCGGTTATGTTACTTTTACCAACAGAGACAAAGCATGGATGAGTCCCTTGCTTAAATATCTTATTAACAAGCGCTGGGATGCATTCAGAAGCAAAAATTGGTCTGTCTACGAGCACTACAAAAGATGAAATCATCAAAGCCCAACTTGCTTGGGCCAGGAAGCATCCAACTAGTTCCAAAAACTGTTGGTCTGTTGTGAACGAAGTACGTGGCATCAAGAAAAAGAATCTATTTGAAAACTTGATCGATGAGCATGGTAATCTCAGTCAATTAATTGATGTCCTAACTTTGGAATTTCGAAAGAACTTCAATCTCTTCGATGACGATGAGCTTTCATCAATAGCCATGGATGATTTGTGTCTCTCTGTTTCTGAGCTTGATGTAGTAGTAGTAGTAGTAGTAGTGCTTTATTTGATAAGGAATGAAAATCAAGCTTTACAATTTCAGTTGTTCACACACAAAGGAAAATCAACGGTTAGAATAACGTATTATAAAAGGAAAAAATGAATTGTATCGAACAATAGTACGAGAAAAGTAACTGTAAAATTTAGAAGTTCTGAGTAAAAATGTCTACCGTGCAATCAAGAATCTGAAATTGAACAAGTCTTCTGGAATTGATGGCATTCCTGCCTGTTTGCTACGATTTGGTTCACACATTTTATCTGGCCTTTTTCTCAATTTATAAATGCGTCAATAGAACAAAGAATATTTCCTGCTCATCTGAAAGTTGCCTTTTGTTCATCCTATACCGAAAAAGGCAGTCCTCGTGTGCAAGATCTTCGCATTATCTCAGTCCTATCTACTCTGTCTAAGGTTTTTGAAAAACTCATCTTGATCCACATCAAATCTTTCCTAATTCACAGCTATGGTGTGGAGCAGCATGCATATAGGCTTTTGGGGTCTAGCACCAGTGCATTGGTTGAGATCATCAATGAAATAAAGCTAACCATGGAATCTAATGCTGTGCTGGGAGTGCGTGTGACATGCATTGATCTATCGAAAGCATTCGATAAAATGCTGCATAACAAACTTTTGAATAGGTTGTTGTCACTTGGAATGGATGGAGGGGTTGTGAAACTTCTTAAGTCTTATTTAACCGATCATATTCTGTTTATCACTGTAAATGGACATCGTGGCATTGCATCTCATGTAATTTCCGGTGTGCCCCAAGGGTCAATCCTTGGCCCTTACCTTTTCAATGCCATGATTGGGTGTATCACGTCTTTGCCAAATTGTAAGATCGTGAAGTACGCTGACGATATGACTCTGATTGAGCCGATATATGCCACTAATCCAACTCAATCGAAGGTTGAAGAAATTGTGAATAATTTATCTGATATTGGCTTGACCATTAACACTTGCAAATGTAAACAGCTTCTCATAAAGCGTGGTAAAGCTTTTCCTGTTTTTCATGATAACCTGATTCAAACTGCAACTTCTGTGAAAGTTTTGGGTTTAGTTATCCATCAGTCTCTTTCTTGGGATGATCAGATAGCTCAAACCATAAAGAAAGCAGCATCTCGATTGTATGTAATACGTATTTTAAAGAGCATCTTACCCAAGAAAGATTTGATCAATGTGTATCACTCTCTGATAACGAGTCTGTTTTTATATGCCTCACCTGTCTATGGCCACTTACCACGTAAGTTATCCCTGAAATTGGAAAGATTTCAACGTCGTGCACATAAGATCATCTGTGGTGCCGATTGTCAATGTAGGAATTTTCCGTCAATCGAGCATAAGTTTGAACAGCGAGCGGTAGAGTTTCTGTTAAAATGTGAGTGTTTTCCAAAACATCCTTTGAACCATTTGATCCCCGAAAGACTTCCTATGTGCAATCATTTTCGCATCCCATTCTGCAAGACTACCAAGTATCTTGACTCTTTTGTGCCTTGGTCATGTTTGTTGTTCAAGGAGAATAGGCCGGGTATCCGATAGTTCAATCGACCTTTAATGTAAACCGATTTCTTGTTCGACATACACGTATCTCGTCGCCTGTTTGCATCGGAATCTTTGCTGCATGTTTTTTTCTTCTGAAACGGTTTATTTTGTATCTGCATTCCTTGTATCCTTCCGATTTTCATTTTTCGAATAAACATTACTTTGCCTTACTTTTTTTATCAGCTGATCGCCACAAACTGCGAGTATATAAGTGGAAACTCTACTTGTAGAGATCAGTTCTCCTCCCGACTGGGTTGGGGTAGGTGAACTCCGGAGCTCTGATGATAGCATCGTATATTCCAAATTTCGGGTTTCCGTAGGAAACCGACTTAGAAAATTTCATGGCTGGTATCAGCTATGGCGTCAGACTCAAAGGTTTACCAGGAGATGGCCTTTGTCTCCAGGGCAAAAAAGACTCCAAAACTTTAAAGGCTTGTAACTTTGCTTCTACAAGTCCTTTTCACTTGATTCAAAAAAGGTTCGGTCGCTATTGATCAGACCTATATTGACAGACTACTTATAAAATTTCATAAGTAGTGCTAAATGCTGAAAAATTAAAATTCATTACTTTTTGAGGTTTTCTGGGGTTTTCGACCCTGTTGAAGTCAACTAAAAGATTTGTAATGATGTCTGAGCCAGTCTTACCATGAACCAAGCTGCTTTTCACTGAAAGCGAGCATGACACTGACAGTTTTGCTGTAATATTCCACTGACAGGGTGTTCCTTCGGGACGGCGGATGATGCCGTAGTGATAAGTGTGGCAAGGGAGTGTGTCATAGTTTAGACCGAAACCGCTTGGGCAACTCATGTCTCATGTTGGGCATTTGACACAGTTCTCAACGTAGCACTTTGAACAGCAATCGGTTGAGTCTTAGCTATCTTGTCATGGGTGGCCTCTAAACATCTCCATTGCAAAACGCTGGTGAAGTTGCTATCCCTCTCTACGGCTTGCTATCAAGCTGATCAAAGCAACGACTTGCTTCCTCTTACCAACTCCACCGGCTTTCATGTCTGGCGATCAAGTCATGGACGGTGCTTATCACGGAGATTTTCGGTGTCATACTTCCTGTTGGTGGGCGTTCTTTTTAGACAGCGGTGAAGTCCGTAGCGATGAGTACTGCACGCGACATTCGGCAATTGTAATTCTTGTGAAACATCTCTGCGTCATGTTTCCAAGTAGTTGCCTTTCGTCTCAACGTTGTACTCTGACCGCCAGGGCGACATTTAGCTATCTGCCACTGTTTACCTCATAAAATCTCCATTGCACTTGTCTCCCGACAGTTGGCCATACATGCGCGAATGAGCCATGAGTTCTTTTAAGAACTTTCTCTATCACGGAGACGAAATGATGAATGGAATGAATTGGAAGGGTTATTCATCCGCCACACGCAACCACACGCTCATTTCTCTCTTTGCTAGTGAAGAAGCTCTTGTGAATGTAGTCAGAAACTTTAAAATGTTGTACAAAATTTTTACTGCAACACAGGTTGATGTATAGTTAGAAAGTTTAATCATCGAAGGTTTATTCGTGAGTGTAGTCAGAAAGTGTATCATGGTTTGCAAAAGCAAAGTTTAGTGTAGTCAAATAGTTTTACCGTGACACACGTTTGTGAAAATAAAGTTTAATCATCGAAGGTTTATTCGTGAGTGTAGTCAGAAAGTGTATCATGGTTTGCAAAAGCAAAGTTTAGTGTAGTGAAAAAGTTTTACCGTGACACACGTTTGTGAAAGTAAAGTTTAATTATCGAAGTTTTATTCGTGAGTGTAGTCAGAAGGTGTATCATGGTTTGCAAAAGCAAAGTTTAGCGTAGTAAAATAGTCTTACCGTGACACACGTTTGAGAAAGTAAAGTTTAATCATCGAAGTTCTACTGGTGAGTGCAGTCAGAAAGTGTATCATGGTTTGCAAAAGCAAAGTTTAGTGTAGTGAAATAGTTTTACCGTGACACACGTTTGAGAAAGTAAAGTCTGATCATGGAAGTTTTATTCGTGAGTGTAGTCAGAAAGTATATCATGTTGTACAAAAGGTTTGCTGCAACACAGGTTGATGTATAGTTGGAAAGTTTGATCATGTAAGCGTTTTGATCATGAACACAAAAGTCATAAAATGTAAGCGTTTGTGTAGTCAAATAGTTTTTACCACAACACACGTTTGTGAAAATAAAGTTTGATCATTGAAGTTTTATGACTGACCGAACTCACCACAGCACTAGAAAGTTTTATCGAAAAGGTTTTACTGAACAGTGTAGATTGTCTTGTAACTTACTTTCACAGTGTTAGAAAGTTTTATGTTGAGTGGAGACAGTTGCCGAATGTTCCCTTATTAGAAAATTCAAACTCCATGACTGTTAGATTGATGAATACTTCATCAGGTTTACTAAAAGCAGTCTTCTACTGCAGTGAGACTGAGAGTTTAGAATGTCATATGAAAACAATGTTGACACTGTTTAACTTCTTAGTGAAAACACTAGAAAGTTTTACTGCACTGTGTAGATTGTTTCACAGTGTTAAATGGTCTTACAGTAAGTACTACAGTGTTGAAGTTTTTATAAAACAAGGTAGACTCTTGTCACAAATGTTGAGTGAGTGAGCCAGTTCCATGACATTGAATCGCGTGGGTCCTAAAGTCCATAATCCAAGGGTGGGGTCATTTACGGTTGGATTTAGAAATTTAGGGATTTAGGGATTTATATTGCATGCGTTAACCGTTAGTGCAGAATACGTGAAGTACATGTTCGCTTAAAGGTCTAACCGCAAAAGTTGAAATACGTTTTGTAAGAAGTCTTTCACATGATTTTGTGAAACTTAGCGAACGTTGAAAAAAGTTTTCTGAAATGTTTCTGGAGTCACACTCGTTAGCGTACCAGCTTTACTGAATGTGTTGTTTGCCTTTATCAAATTGAATGCGTGTGTAGACTGTTTTGTAAATAAAGACAGTGTTAAACATGTTTGCAGTCTTTATCGACAGCATACAAGTATGCACATAACAACCTGTAGCGTTCCTTAAAAGAGTGGAATGCATACGAGTTGAGATACAAATCAACCTGCTAGATTAAGTGAGTCCCTCAGAAAAGTGTCACAACTATTTTACGGGAAACTTGTAAAGGAGAACTGTGTATCGAGAACGTCTACACTCATCATAGACAGATGAACATATATTCTAACTTCAACTTTCTGACATTCAAATGAAATTCGTAAACATGAACCGCGGTGTAAAACTACCTGATGAGTGACAACAACTTTAAGTTGGTAAAACTTTCATAGATTGCAGTCGTGTTTGAAGTTGATATAAAAACCTGTAGAACCGCATAAGTCTTAGATGAAGTTCATCGTTGTGAATCGTACATTGAACTAACAAAATGAACAAGTCTGTGTAGAGGAAAATAATACGCTCATCAGTAGGAAACAGCAAAGCATTTAATGTCATTGAACTATCAAGACTGAGTTAGAAGTCTGTGTTAATGAGAGTGGAACTATTTCATGGGTATGAAACAGTAAAAATTACATTAGGACTGTCCATGAGGATCATAAAGGTTAGAATCAAAGTTTGCTTTTCATGTGCATGACAAATGAAGAGAATCAACACGTGTCTCATATCTAAACGAATCGTAGATTGCTTCGAAGTTGATAATAGAATCAACATTGAAACCGGTATCAAGTGATTTTCAGTGCGAATGCAGACGATGTGAAAATGACACACTGATTGACATTTAACAATGCTTGCAAAATTCAACATGCTGCCATTCAAAAGCAGCCAAAAATGTTCATCATAAAACCTATCAGTGAAACAGATGTCATATAACCCTCATGTACACACAAAGAATCACAAGCGCACTCTGTCGCCTGTTTGTCGCGCTACCCCCTCAGCAGATAGAGTATAACACAAAGATGAATGATAACACACTCTCTGGCACCCATCTGTCACACTGCCTCCTATACACATTGAATTTTATATCGCATCTGTGCAACGAACAGGAATGCAGGAGCTTATCGTCATTTCAGACCTCCCACATAGCTGATTCCCACACACAGCTTGTTGCTATCGCACGGGAGACTGAAAGGATTCTCACGTTGACAATTCGTTATTGTGCACTCCGCCCAAAAGAAACCATTTGCTGCTAAAGCATGGACACTGCCGATTAGTTCAAGGCTTCAATGCCTTGCTAGCGAGTTACAAAAATGTTGGAGAAATATAAGAGAGACATTCACACTCATTCATCAAATGCAAGTCGTTTTATGAAATGTCGTTCGACATAGCTTTCCTTGATATGAGCCGAACCCTTGAGATCCGCTGTGGATGCAGAGTGAAGATGGGAAAAGTCTTTCTCCTGGCTACTTTGCAGGCAGAGAAAGGCGAAGCAATTCGCCGCCTAGTCCACATTCCACATGAACTTGTGGAAAACCCTTTGTTCAGGGATATGGCGCTAGATTATCTGGCGTTGCTGAGTAATCAAAGTATTTCATCGGTCCTTCCGGGGGCCCGGTCACCAATTCGTTGGAGGCCACCCTATTAACAAAGAAAAGTTACAGACTGTGCCACACACAAACACTAGATTCAAGGATCTCTATCTTTCTTAGAAAATGAAGAAGCTCTTATTAAATTCATCTGATGAGAAAGCAACTTCATGACAAGTGTTAAACGTATCCAACACACATCTTTAAAGGTCTAATTGTCATGAAATCATCATGTTTAAATTTTTAAAGCCCATATGATAAGTAGCAAGGATCTATTGCAGTTTCATGATGTAAAATATAATCGTGTGTAGAGAGAGGATGACTCTTGGACGTGAAGTCATGAATTTTATTTCGTCACCACCCGTCAAATGGAAATGGTAAGGGTGGTGGAAGAATCACCAGAGCAACATGTTCTACAGTAATGCAGGTAATGACAGTCATAATTGGATTTAGAGATTTAGCGTTTTATATAACATACATCAACGATAACTGCTGTTGTAGAGTGTATACATGCATTTACTAACTTAACCATATCTGAATGACATAGCTGAATTGCTAAAGACCATCATCTAAGGGGTAGGGTTACCTACCGTTGAATTTAGGGATTTAGGGTTTTGGATAACACAAATTAACGATCTCTTTTAGTGTAGAATACGTGATGCAGATATTCGCTTTATAAAATGACTTTGAACGCAAGACTCAATTTCATGATGAAAAGACAGATTTCATATCGTTGATGAGAGATAGTTACATGCTCATTATGTTATACACTTTACATTTGATGAAGTCAGCTGAAAGGTGATTGATGCAAGTTCAAGAGAAGAGTTGAATACATTGTATTACCTTAGTAATAAGTGTGTAAAGAGTTGATTAGGAAAATGTATAATAGTCAACGCATGAAAGTTTCTTGTTATCCAAGCTAGGAATATATGAACATCATTCATCAGTCAGTGTTGTATTTTAACATCCAAGTTTTGTACAAGGTAGGATTCGTTGGACGTTGTATGATGAATGGTTGGATAAATTCATGAAGCTTTGAGTAACGCAAACCAAGTATTGAAACGAAAAGCGCGAGTGAGAAAAATGTGTGACATTGAAGACTTATGTATATCATGCTAAACGTAAGATAATGATGATGGATAGGAATAAGCGATGTAATTAATGTCTTGTCTCACATGTGTTTACTACTTATACGTTTGCTGTAATTAACATGAGGATAGATTTGTAAATCTCATCAGTATGACTTTTACATGTGCAATGTGAAGCATCTTGAAACTCTAGGTAGACAATGACCAAAGAGTAAATAAAACCTAAGTGAAATACAGGTCATACAGAGGTTTAGGATTCTACGGCGTTTGTAGTGTTGATATGAATGTTGTTCGACAGATTGGAACCGTTAAATGATCTGCTGATATGATTTACAGTGAACAAGAAAATTAGTAAGAGGAGTGATAGGAAAACGTCTTCACAAATGCAGACAAGTGAAAACTCTACTAATTGACTGCATGCATTTTGTCATCCATCATCAAAGTGAATTTAGTTCAAGCGAGTTACATAAATGTTAAAAGTCGTATGCTGACAGCGTGTTGGCGACAGTTTCTAGTCAATAGGGAAGATGATGACGGGAAATCTGTGATAACCATTCAGGTCAGCACATCAAGCATGAAAATGAACGATAGGTTACCGCAGTCGTGTTACAACTACCAACCGATAGTCTAAAGCGATTTGATTGCGCGAACAAGACATTTGAAAGGCTGTATCATTCTCATATAAAGCAGAGTCTCTTGAATTTCACTATCATAGTCATGTCCGATAAGCAAAGAGCGTGCATTATGCCATTTCGCATAGTACACCATGGAGAAGAGTTCCACAGTGATATCTACGGTGAGGAAGTATTAGTCATACTTCACTTTAAATGAGGATATGATCCGTCGACTGCAGCAAGAGATGGAGACGGCGACGAGTGAGGCTGAGACGGTGTAAAGTGAGGCCGAGACGATGGCGAGTGAGGTCGAGGCGGTGGAAAGTGAGGAGATGATGTGGAGTGAGGACTCGGTGGAAAGTGAGGAAGTGGACGCGAGTGAAGATGTTATTGTGATGTCAGATGATGAAGTAAGAGTTTTACACATACATACGAATGGCTGTCATCTCAACTCGCTCATGTTTTCTTTCAGTGATGGAGTGAGTGATGAGCGTTCTTTAGTTCATAAAATCATCATGCAAACATGCAGCACACTGTTTCACCACATTTCCTCGTGAATGCATCATGAGTTCTTATAAGAACTTCCTTCTAATGCAGCTAAAGTGGTCGCAAGCCCGTCACATATCGTCGGATATGGAATGCAGAGGGGAAAGATAAATGATGAAAGGGAATGAAGGGAAGCCAAACTTGCACCACATGCAACCACAAACACATTTCTATCTCCATTAAGATGACATTCAATCACTTGAATTCTAATGTGACCATCACATCCTTAGATCTCAGTACAGTCAACTCTCAAACGTGCTATGAACTTGTTACACCTATTATCTCTAACTTTACAAACACTTAAAGGATTCTGACATTTCTTCAAACTTTACAATCAACAACTTTATCTCTAACTTTACAAACAGTGAAATGCTTGTGACTATATTTTATACTTTACCTATCTTACAAACACTGAAATGATTCTGACAAAATTCCTAACTTTACAAACAGTAAAATGGTTGTAACTTCATTACTAAGTCAATCCTCTCTGTTTGAAGCAGTATGTACATGATATGTTATTGAAACCCACACAGCTTTTTGTTACACTAACAATTCAGTTCAATGTGAGCTAGTCTTGTGTCACTCATTTCATATGACATAACTTTTCACTTTACTTATTCTTACAATGTTACTACTATGTGTTCTAAACTTTATGAGATTGCTTTCACTTCTATCTCACACTTTCTTCATCATATAACCAAGTGAATGAAATTGATGATACATTATCTGAATAAACTCATTGAGTCACATTCTACAAGTACAGATATTGCTAACATGGATCATATAAAAGCCAAGTCTTGTCATAGGCTTGACTATGCTATGGACTTAGTGATTTATCGATGTAACTTACACTTTAAAAAATACGATTTTTGAATGCCTGGTGTAGCTCTCTATATTCCGGCTACCGCTATAGATCACAGATGTGAAACACACTGATATACAGCAACACGATTATCATGGTTATTACGGGTAACAAGAATACAGAAAGTTCTGAGATTAGTTTAACACTAGAACGTCCATTTCGCCATTTTCAACGAAATTCGTTTTCATTTAAAAAATGATAGATAAAATGGGGTAACCTGGAAGCTAGATTAAATGATATCGTTTTTTAGATCAATATCCTTAATATGTAATGTACATGTTTAGTTATCCGTTATATAATATTTTCACAATCCCCTTGAAAAAAAACGATTATCTACAAAGGCCATTTCGTCAAATTTGGCAAAACATTATTATTTGCATGAAAATGTTGGTCTTGGATCCGCCACTAACGTAAACATTATCGCTTTTCATGCGTGCGTTTGTATGACTCATCTCAGACAGCAGTAGCACTCGATCACACCTTCCTACGCGTCGCGTCATTCATTCAGACAGTCAGTATTATAAACCGTCATTCAAACAAACATTTGCGCGAAAGCTGCAATGGCTTAACGTCCGAAGAGAAATGCTGCGATAAATGCTTTGGAATCCTTATGGCAAATTGATATTATTGACTCCGACGGCAACGAATCTAATGACGATCGTGATAGTGACACTGACGTTATTACACCGAAATCGGTACCACTAGTCAAGAGCATGGACTGAGTGATGAAGAAGAAAACTCATCCGACGCAGAGATATCTTCCGACGTAGAAGTCCCAACTAATAGTTCAGTTGATGCAGAATGGAGACGTCTTGTGTGCGGAACAAATAACGCCTTTGGTCGAACGAGAAATCGTAATATTTTTTCTCAAAATACAGGGATTTCGGATTTGACTAAGAGAAAGATCTCATGCGAATTGGATGCCTTTGACTGTTTTATAGACGTTCGTGTGAAGAAAATTATACTCGAGTCTACGAGGCAATATGGAATCGATAATGGCATACTTGAAACATTCACCATCGAAGATCTTGAAAGATACATTGCAATAAAAATCGGTAGAGGAGTCTATGGGAAGGATCACTCTAGAGACTTGCTGTGGTCCCATAATTTCGGAATTCCTATCTTTGGAAGAATAATGAGCAGAAACAAATACGAAACAATAAAGCGATGTCTACGATTTGATCAAAAGTCCACTAGATCATCCAGAATTTGTGATGACCCATTTACACATATACGGGAAGTGTATGAATTGATTGATGCTGCTTGTAAACGGTCCTTTACGCCTGGCTTTTCTGTGTGCATCGACGAGCAATTGATGCCATTGAAAACACGGTGTAAATTCATTGTCTTTATGCCAAACAAGCCAGACAAATTTGGATTCAAATTTTGGCTTCTTGTGGACAATGAGACAAAGTACATTTACAATATTTTGCCATATTTAGGAGCATCTGAGAAAGACCAACGACAAGGTATGAGACTTGCTGATTATGTCGTGAAAAATCTGATTCAACCACAGCAAGAAAAAGCCTACAATATCACATATGATAACTTTTTTACCAGAATTGATCTGGCAAAGTCTCTTCTGAAATCAAATACAACAATGGTTGGCACTCTGTGATCAAATTCAAAGAACATACCTCCGGGCTTGAAAAGTGTTGAAATTTCTGAGCATGAAACGGCATTCTTCTATTGTGACTCTGATGAAATGTTGCTTTTGAAATACCAAACGAAGAAAAAGAAAAATGCTTTCTTATTGTCAACAACGCATGTCAATCCACTGTGTGATGATACTATCAAACGAAAACCCTATCCTATTCTATTCTATAATAAACAGAAGGTAGGCGTTGACACAGCTTATGCCGTGTTGCGACTATATACATGTACTATGCGATGCGCATCAAGGAGATGGCCAGTGTCTGTTTGGCACAATTTGCTTGACATTGCACTATTGAATTCGTGGATCTGCTTCAAACAAGCAACAGGCTCGAATATTCCTCGGAAACGATTCCTTATGAATGTAATGGAGCAATTATCTTTTACAAAGAATGCAACAATTTCTCAAGAATTAGTTCCTTCACAACATAATCCACGGAAACGTAAGTGCTATATTGTTATGTGCAAAAAAGGGATCTGCGAGGTGCAGGTTGTGTTCAAAATTTTTATGTGGTAGACATTGTACCAGCGAAATTGAAAAGGTGAGTTTGACTGTTTGCACTTCTTGCAATGTTTGATTCGTAAAGTCTTTTGATTGCTTTTCGCATGGTGTGAGTATTTATACTACGTACATTATATACCTTGTAATGGATAAAAACGTCTAAAATTATCTGTTTGATATAAAAATGTTGTTTTTCGTTGTATCACAAATACATAGATAATAATTATGTACATATAAAATATATACATAGATAACATTGATAAATATAATAGAATTATAAAATAAAGTATAAATTAATAAATTATATAATATAAAACAATAGGATAACTTTTGGTATGAAAAATATAATTTAACAGATAGAAAATTACATTTCGTCAAATATGACGAAATGGCCGTTTAAGGTAGGAAAATATACCGGACGTCCTAGTGTTAAATTATTTGTGTTTTTCGCGGACTACTCTATTTTTTCACCATCTTTGGAGCCATGTAGATCCGTTCTGTATGCCAGTTACTCGTTGAAATTCATACAGGTTTTCCTTCATACCAAAACCTAATGCTGCATGCAAAGTTTGGAAACGAATATACAGAAAAATGTTACACCTGCATGAAAATTCAAAATTTGAGAATTAAAAAATTTAGAAAAAATATAATTTCTTAAGATAGCTCTAGTTTCCTTTATATGCAAATATTGGAAGCTAATATTACAGATTGCATGTTTTCTGATGTATAACAAACATATATCTGAAAATCACCAAAGTCGGAGACTAAGTGCCACAAGATAAATCTGATCGAATATCTGATTTTCATTATTTCTGGCAATAGACTGAATTCTAATGCAACTTATTATTTTCTGCAATGATAGTAAAAAATAAGCAATGAGTAATTAGAGAAATTTGATAATTCATTATCATCATCATAAAAGAAAACAAGAATATCATATGACATGATCATAGGTCTCATTATGTGAGGAATAACAGGCATTAAATCAATGTTTTGATCAATAACATTTCATATCGTAATAGTTGACGGTATCGGCGGTTGAAGGTAAGCTGCTAAGTTCTAATGTTAAGATTGCTGTATTGACTCTTCACATGTCAGGGAAAAGTCATTTCTTACAAAATCATCTGTAAGTGTTGTAATTGATTTTGAAAGTCACATGTTAGGGCGAGATAGTAAACAGTTTCTCAAAGATCTTTAAACAAAGCAGAATTATTGACTTTATAGAATATCACAGCTTTTCAAAGCAAAATTGAGCAGATACTTTACTTTCCACACATTGTTGATTTAAGGAAATACATTCACTCATTCTACTCATACTGAAATGTAACTCACTTCGTGTAACTTGCTTTAATGGGAAAGTGAAAATCTGTTGACATAAATGCAATACGTGTAGCTCCTGATAGAGAAATGACCTATATTCGATGCTAGAACACGTAAACACTTGATATGTGGTGAACTCGCCATATGGATGTATTTTATCCGTCATCACTGTCCATATCTGCATAAAACATGCCCGTTTACGGATAAAAATGAACATAAAATGGCATTGCTCCACTTTGAACAAGAAAAATATTCCATTCATGAAACAGATTTCAACTACACAATTTTCTATATCCTCTTTTAATTTGTTTGAATTGCATTATGATGAGAAACATTATTTAAGTGTCCAGATTGTCAAACATTACATTTACTTATCATGATAAAATCATTCATTCAAAAACTGACAGTTTGAAAATTGTCTTCAACACCTAATTTCTGTACATTTCCCAAGAAGTGAAATGTTTCTAAAAATACACAAATTCAAATTTTCAAATGCTGTTGATAAGAAGGTCTGAAGCTCATACTGTAAACTGCATTTGAATAGAAACTGAAAAGATACTTTGACTTAGGATCTAAATATCATCTACATCTAGATCCCCGGACAGAATAGAATGGAATAGGACCGACGTTCCCCTGCGTAAGAGGCGACTAAAATGGGCCTTTTGCTACTTCAGGTCTGTTGTTGGCAGTTTGATATCTTAATCTCATTGCCTTTTCTCAGCGCCTGCAATAGGTTGATGTTGCGGTGGATCCTGACGGCCAAATCTTAGCTGTTGGGAATGCAGCAAAGCTGACAAGGCAAAATTCCTCGAATGCCTTGTCCTTGAGTCAGTCAAGGAAGAGTTAATAAATACATACGGTGGTGACCAATATGGCTTCCGTCCTGGGTGCTCAACGTTATACGCACATATAGCTATAGTCGACACAATAAGCCGGCATTTGGACTCTCCTGATATCAATAGTGTTGTCCTGTTAGCATTTGATCTCAGCAAGGTTTTTTATCAGTTACCTTGTGACAAATTGCTGCAATCTTTGACAGAAAACAAATTACCACCTGACTTTATTTGCTGATGTTCTCTTACTACGAAAGGTGCGAAAGGTAATACAACGCGGTTTGTCATCAACAGAAAAAGCTACTTCCTCGGGTGTGCCACAAGGTTCCATTATCTCGCCATTTCTTTTTGTTTCTTTTGTGGGTTCTTTGTCATCAAAATCTATCGACACAAAAATCTTCAAGTATGCTGTCGACTTTTGCTTATTGATTCCATCGAGTAAAGACTCAAATATAAATGACAGCATCCACGTTGAAATCAAAAACATCGAAGATTGGTGCTCCATCCATGGCCTAGTGCTCAACAGGGATAAAACATGCCTTATGGTGTTCGGAAAGTCAGGATGTCCACTGAAACTACCGACTGGGCTGACAGTTGTATCTAAACTTAAAATTCTTGGTTTAACATTCCAACAAAATTTGAAATGGGATTCCTATATCGATAGCGTGACAAAGAAAGCATCACAGCGTATATTTCTTCTGAAAAAGCTGAAAAGAATACCCGGAATTAGTAAAAACGATCTACTGAGTGTATATAAAACATGTATTTCAAGAATATTAGAGTACAATTGCCCTGTGTTCATGAACATGACTCAAAAGTCAATTCGGAAAATTGAAAGAGTAAGGAAACGCTGCCATTACATCATTTGTGATTGCGGTGACTACAGCAATTATCGGTTATTACCTTCATTCATCGAGCGTGCAGATAAAATCACTCTTTGAACGTTTTCAGATATCTTGAAACCGAATAACTTCATCTATCACTTGGCTCCCCGAAGGTTACCTGTAGGCGGTCATTTTGAGATACCCTTGTCTCATTCCATGGGTAGATCATCAACTTTCTTTCCTTACTGCACTAGACTGTGCAATAAAATGTATTTTGCTTCACAAACGTCTGACTAACTTTCTCGAATTGCTTATTATCACTATCTTTGTTCTTTCAAAATTTCAGTTGTATTCGATGTGCGTACTGAATAGTATGTATGATTTCCATTATCAATGAACAAGATTATTATATATGCCAGGTAATTTTCTTTATTATGCAAATTTAATTTATGCTTTATTTTAGCCGTGAAAACTCGCTTTTCGGATAATTTGTTTTTGACAAAATATAACTTTGAACGATGTTCAAGATTTCTGATGTGAAATGACCTTTTTAATTTCGTCCATTTGGCGGGAAATTCAAATTGTTTTTCAAAATAACACAAAGAAATTCTTCGGTTTGGTAGGTTAAGCAAAATATTCAATTTTGAACTTTCACAATCTTAACGTGTCCATGTATGTTTCATTTGGCGTATTTTCTAACCCTGCTGTACACTAGTCTGGACTATATATATTTATTTATAATAAAATTCGCCATTGGACGATTAGTTCAAAATAATTAAAGTAGACAAGGCCAATAAAAAAGGGATGCTATTTCTGATGATATTTCGATTGACTCTTTATCAAATCACTGGACTGAAGTTAATAAAATGTTTTTGAATCGTGGGAAATGTCAACAGGTGATCATCCGTCGCGGGAATCGCTGGTTAACTAGTCCATACGATGCCATCAAACTGACCTCTCAAGTGAGCATTTTAGGTGTGACATTGAACGATGAGCTGATCTGGAATGATCATTTTCAGAGAATATTCCTGATTGCATCAATACGCTTGTACACTATTCGTGCATTAAAGTCTTTCTTTCCCAAAAAGGGTGAGGTGTGCAATGGATTTGTCAATACTGTTGTATTGTATGCAGAAATAGTATTTGTCACAAATGCATTAAGGCGCTTCTCCATTTCGTTTTGAATGATATCTCACCATTCGAATAATTAAAATTGCTGAAGTAATTACTTCAGAAAGCAGTAAGACAAATCGATCCTGAGAATTTCGCACAAACTTTACTATTCAAAAGTACCATGTCGATTGATAAAGCATATCTAGTCCAACAAAACTTAAACTTTGAAGTCATATTTGGCTCTATTGCAATATATCAAAGTTTCATATGTAATATCTATCAAAGGGAACAACTTCTGACCGCACACCAACTTCACGTTTTCAAATGCTATCGTACTATAAATGCTACTTCTCGATACTACTCATATAATATTGACATCATATATTGAAAAAATGTGGGAAATCCAAATTAGCCAGTTTATACCACTTTAACTATCGGTTATCTTATTAAATTTCTTCTACAAGTAATTGAGCACTATTCTGAGTTTCAGTATCAATTTGGAGTCAAAACTGGCATCCAGAAAAAAGCTAGCACAGCTTGAAAATAGCCATTTATGGCATTTATTGAAAAATACGATTTTTGAATGCCTGGTGTAGCTCTCTATATTTTGGCTACTGCTCAAGATCAGGGATGTGAAACACACTGATATACAGCAACACGATTATCATGGTTATTACGGGTAACAAGAATACAGAAAGTTCTGAGAAGAGTTAAATTATTTGTGTTTTTCGCGGACTCTATTTTTTCACCATCTTTGGAGCCATGTAGATCCGTTCTGTATGCCAGTTACTCGTTGAAATTCATACAGGTTTTCCTTCATACCAAAAACTAATGCTGCATGCAAAGTTTGGTTTGGAAACGAATATACAGAAAAATGTTACACCCTGCGTGAAAATTCAAAGTTTGAGAATTAAAAAAATTAGAAAAAATATAATTTCTTAAGATAGCTCTAGTTTCCTTTATATGCAAATATTGGAAGCTTATCGAGTTGATCGCCAAAATTAGAAGCGTGTTTATTATTGTCATCGTTGTTGAAAACAGGTTGGATCGCTTCTTGAAGGCTTTAATGGCTCGATAAAAACAAAAGTTAGCTATGTACAATAAAATCCGCCAGTACTTCGTGCCACTGACACTTCTATGGGTGATCACTTCTGATTTAGTGATTCCGACACAGGCTATTAAACGCCGCCAGCAATGGAACTAAGTTCACAAAGTTCACTGATGAGTTGCGATCCACAAATTGCGAAGGGCAGAGATATCTACAGAGATATTAGTGAACTTTGTGAACTTAGTTCCATTGCTGGCGGCGTTTAATAGTCTGTGTCGGAATCACTAAATCAGAGCGCCCATACAAGTGTCAGTGGCACGAAGTACTGGCGGATTTTTTTGTACATAGCTAACTTTTGTTTTTATCGAGCCATTAAAGTCTTCAAGAAGCGATCCAACCTATTTTCAACAACGATGACAATTGGAAGCTAATGTTTCAGATTTTGCCTTTTCTATGGTATAGCAGACATACTGTATATCCGAAAATCAGCAAAATCTCAGATTAAGTGCCACATGCCATTGGTTGAATCGTCGTGGAATGACCCATATATTATCCACATCATGAACGCAGAATACTCACTCTGTGATAATCGCTCTTGTGTCTTACACAGTGATGCCGAAATTGATATGTGTCACAAACAAGTCTTCTTTGGTATGATCCTCTCTGCAATATTTTACTTTTGACTTTGTATTTGTGTGTTTATGTGAATTCCATTTATTGAGAATAAACACCTACTTATTATTATTATTATTATAAACCATTGGACCAAAAAGCAGCTGCTGCGCCTTGGCTAAAGGTCTTTCACGAACGAAATGCTACAAATGCGGTGAGGGATTGTGTGACAAGTGTTTCAAAGCATGCCGCATTTGATGACTTATTTCATGACGACATGAACTGTTCAACATACACACATGAGAAAGATAAACGTTTTACAGAGCAAAATAGGAGTAGTAATCCCATTGCAAATTCAAGTGCAAAATGACTCAGCCCCCTCTGGAAGGAAGGAAGGAAGGAGTTCTCCGGCAAGGGATAGGAAGGAAGGAAGGTGATAGGAATGTGGGAGGGATAGAGTGAGGAAAGGGTGGGTGTTGGTGGTGTTTGGGATGTGAAAAGTCGGAAATCGTCATGAAGGAGGGTTCGGATGTGAAATGGGAGTTTAGATTTGGAATCTACGTGAAATTTTGGGTGGGGAATGAAGGCAGGGAGGAGCAGCAAGGGGTGGAATCTCTGAAAACGTCAGAGTTGGAAAAGGGTGGGTGTTGGTGGTTTTGGGATGAGAAAAGTCATTTTTCGGCATGAAGGAGGTCTCGGATGGGAAAAAGGAGGCCAGATTCGGAATCCATGTGAAATTTTGGGTCAGCAAGGATATTTCCAGCAAAATCGCAGAGAAAATATTTCGAGGACGTCCCCCCCCCTCCTGTCAGACTTGCAACTTTGGTGGTAGAGATCGTAGAAAGTCGTGCAATAGCTCATTTGAAAGCTAAAAATGAGAAAAATGCAGTGAAAAGCTCAGTTTGGTCCTATTTTTCTGGGTTTAGGGAGGAAAATGGCAGGAAAACGTCAGAGTTGGAAAAGGCGTATGTTGATGGTTTTTGGGATGAGAAAAGTCGTTTTTCGACGTGAAAGAGACCTCGGACGGGAAAACAGAGACCAGATTTGGAATCAGCGTGCCATTCTACATCTAGAGGGTGAGTTTCAAGTCAATCGGCGAGAAAAGTTGAAAAGTTGGTTCTCCACATGAGATTTTTTCCTGAAAATGTTAAATTGTGGCCACCTTTGGTGATGAATAGCGGAGGATTAAAAGTGAATGAAGAGCTCGGGTTTCCTTTAGGGGCAAGACCGCAATTTGTTCTCTAGGATCCACTCTTTTCAGATGCGTGGACGATTTCGTTTTCGAATGAGAGCCTTTTGCAAATCGAGTTTTTGCGCATTTTCCAAGATTTTGGTTACTTTTGAAAAAATGACCGAGTTTTTTCAGCTCGGCTCCTGGTCATCGTAGAGGGTCGAGGGATGTCTTAAATGAAAGAGGAGAGCGACAAAACATGGCACTCAAAATTTGAAGTCAATCGGAGCAGTAGAACCGGAGATAGACGGGTTTTTAGTGTTTGGATGATGGATATTACGTCATCAGCTGATCGCCACAAACTATATAAGTGGAAACTCTGCTTGTGGAAATCAGTTCTCCTCCCGACTGGGTTGGGGTAGGTGAACTCCGGAGCTCTGATGATAGCATTGGAAATCTCCAAAAACCGGGTTTCCGTAGGAAACCGACTTAGAAAATTTCATGGCTGATATCAGTTAAGGCGTCAGTCTTAAAGGTTCGCAACGAGATGGCCTTTGTCTCCAGGGCATAAAAGACTCCAAAATTTTAAAGGCTTGTAACTTTGCTTCTACAAGTCCTTTTCACTTGATTCAAAAAAGGTTCGATCGCCATTGATCAAGCCCATATTGACAGACTACTTATAAAATTTCATAAGTAGTGCTAAATGCTGAAAAATTAAAATTCATTACTTTTTGAGGTTTTCTGGGGTTTTCGACCCTGTTGAAGTCAACTAAAGGATTTTTAATGATGTCTGAGCCAGTCTTGCCATGAACCAAGCAGCTTTTCACTGAAAGCGAGCAAGACACGCAGAGTTTTGCTGTAATATTCCACTGACAGGGTGTTCCTTCGGGACGGCGGATGATGCCGTAGTGATAAGTGTGGCAAGGGAGTGTGTCATATCTTAGACCGAAACCGCTGGGGCAACTCATGTCTCATGTTGGGCATTTGACACAGTTCTCAACGTAGCACTTTGAACGCCAATCGGTTGAGTCTTAGCTATCTTGCCATGGGAGGCCTCTAAACATCTCCATTGCAAAACGCTTGTGAATCACGGCTTGCTATCCCTCTCTACGGCTTGCTATCAAGCTGATCAAAGCAACGACTTGCTTCCTCTTACCAACTCCACCGGCTTTCATGTCTGGCGATCAAGTCATGGACGGTGCTTATCACGGAGATTTTCGGTGTCATACTTCCTGTGGGTGGGCGTTCTTTCTAGACAGCGGTGAAGTCCGTAGCGATGAGTACAATGGTAATCCTTGTGAAACCTCTCTGCGTCATGTTTCCAAGTGGTTGCCTTTCGTCTCAACGTTGTACTCTGACCGTCAGGGCGACATTTAGCTATCTGCCACAGGTTACCTCATAAAATCTCCATTGCACTTGTCTCCCGACAGTTGGCCATACATGCGAAAATGAACCATAAGTTCTTTTAAGAACTGTCTCTATCACGGAGACGAAATGATGAAGGGATGAAACGGGAGGCCACCTTTGCGCCACACGCGACACATCACAGATTTCTCTCTTCGCTAGTGAACAAGCTCTTGTCAGTGTCGTCAGAAACTTTATCATGTCGTACAAAAGTTTTACTGCAACACAGGTTGATGTATAGTTAGAAAGTTTGATGATGGCGATTTATGAAACACACATGGCATAAAATGTAAGCGTTAGTGTAGTCAAATAGTTTTACTGCGACACACGTTTGTGAAAGTAAAGTTTGATCATTGAAGTTTATGGGTGGCCGAACTCACTACAGCAGTAGAAAGTTTAGCACAACACAAGTGTCATCAAAAATACTTTATGTGGTCTTTGATTTAACATCATTGAAACCCACTTTACTAATGGCAATGACAATATGGTTTATTTTATTCAGAAGCAAATGATCGCCGTAACCATGAAAGTTGTCCATCCGAGAAATAATTTTGCGCAGATGTCGTGTATAAAACTCAGAACCATCAGTAACATATTCTTGTCCATAGGAACGAAATTGAAAGTCAACACTTTCCGCTACTTCACCTTGTAGAAAATGAATGTAATTGACATGCGCACTTAAGTGAGCCTTGATGAGACTGTCTTTGAAAAAAGATATCAACTCCGTAAATATTTCTCGTGTATAGTCTAAACATGCTTCCAATTCTGTCTCCTCCCTTTGAAACTCAAGGATGTAATCTTGTATTAAGCCTCCGAAGCTCTCTTGATGAAAACGAATCGTGCAATCATCATGTTTCAATGTATTGACTTCAGGTGTCATGCTTGAGTCTATTGCTAAACAACATATTCCCTACCACGATTTCAATAACGCGTTACAAATGTGCGTGCGCACATCGGGAACTCTAGCTCGTCTGTGATTGGACGAGAGGTCTGATCCATTCACCGCTTAGGAAAATCTTATAAAAGGTAGTGTATCACCTCTGCTCTTCACATTTATCTTTCACAAGGTGAGTGTCGGTGAGCTCCTGCTATCAGGATGTTTTCATGTAGTCTCTTGCTATCACATCTTCTGCTCATAAAACATATCATCGCTGTAATACCTCCTTTGCTCGAGCGTTCCTTCGAGACGGCGGGTACTGCCGTAGAAGGATTGCGTTGCACGGGTTGTTCGTCGTTTGTTAGACCGAAACCTCTGAGCCGTTGCTCATGTTGGGCGTTCGACTTCATACTCAACGTGATGCTTTCTCTCGCCAGGTCAGAGTACTTTAGCCATTCGACAAAGGTTAGTCTTTATGATAAGGAGTAGAGTGAAATGTAATTCATTAGATGTCACTTCAATGATTGTTCCCATGATAAACGTTGACTAGGCAAATGAAACGATTCTCATTTTCCTTTTCAATGATTGAAGTTTAACAATTAATCCACTACATCCTACCAAGAAAATAGAATTCAACAAAGTTGAAAATTACCGCATTGCTGCTGAGATGGAGAAGGCCACCATCGAGCAATGTAAGTATTTGTATCAAGATTGACTCCATTACTAACATTATTAGAGTAGAAATCCTCATTAAAATCAAGAGCCCTTCCCTTATATTGTTCATGTTTAAACCGAATCCAAATTTACCTCTGCTCATCTTTGCTGTCATTCTTTTTCAGTGCATGAATGCATTCGTAATGGGGAACCCGTCCCCCAAGGAGCAATCGGGCAAGCTTACGAGCGGCTTGGAAAGTGTAAGTACCCTCACCTATGAGAGTTGTAATGTCATGTTTTAGCACTTCTGTATTTGTATAGCTTGCTCTTCATCATTGTTGTCTCCGCAATCTCTAATCTCATCTCTTTTTCCTCTCTACAGACTTGGCGAATATGAAGAAGTGGGGGTGTCCCATCATCATCCCAGCATCGCCACCACCACCTGCAGCAGCCGAACTCCCTCTCCTCTCCGTCAAGTCGGTGGAGAGACTGTTGGAGCAGGAGGAGCTAGAGATAGTCGGAGAGGAGAGGGAGATGGAAGTCGAAGAGGAGGACTTTCAATGCCAGCTGTGTGACAGGGTCTTCGCCTCAGCCTACAATGTGAGACGTCGAACCGCTGGCAATGCCTGAAGGGGAGGAAAGCATCGACCCATCTCTCAACGGCCCAAGTGTGAAGGTTGTGGACGCACGTTCTACAACAGCACCAACTTGCGAGTCCACATCGAAGGCGGTTCCTGTGGCAGTGTGAGGCAACTACCAACGTCATCAGGTAGGAAGCATCCTTCATCGAACGTCGGCTTTTCCTGTTCTTCGTGTCAGAAGACCTTTCCTACAGAGTTTGTTCTTTCTTCGCACACACTCTGTCACACACATTCCACTGTGCTTTACACTGACAACAACGTCACTCTAAGGCTGAGCACGTTTTTCCTTGAGAGGCTCGTTCGCGACTATGAGTTAGAAAGCTCTGAAGCTGTACAAGATATTCATCCTTTCTTGATGAATAATATAGGCTTAATTCATCAAATGTTGGCGAGATTAGATAGATTTTTACTTAAGGGCATGTTCTATCTCACTGCTCGTTTCAATAAAGTAGACAGTGGCGCGGGAGAAGTAGAGTCCACTGTGACTATTAGGATAGCCTCCTGTGTTGCTGATCTCATAGGTGATGTAGACGAGTGGATAGAGAGACATGCGACCCATCTCGTCAGCAACTTAAATAAATTTAATGAAAGAGACAGCGGTCTGGTCTTTGATGGGATAGAGAAGGTAGACATTAAAATCAATCTTTTAGAAAATTTACAAGGGAGTTGTTGTTTCACCCTCCCCAAAGCACTGGCTGACAAAAAGGCTCTCATCAATGTAGAGTGTCAGTCCCAGTGTTTCAAGTATGCCGTTCTCTCCATTCTTCACTATAATGACATGGGTATAAATTGTGGACGAATCACCAAGTATTGCGAATTGGAGGATGAGCTTAAGTTTGACGGGTTAGATGTCAACATATTAGATTTTAAAGGCATCGCCCAATTTGAAAAACTTAATAACATTAAGATCGTCGTCCATCTCTTGGAAAAAGGTCTGAAGGGCGTTAGGTATAACAACCGCCAAAGTAATTTCGACGGGGTTGTCAATCTCCTCCTAGTCTATAGTTACAACCACCCAAAATGGCATTATTGTGGCATTCCTAAAATTTCTAGATTGTATCACCACCAACAAAGTTATGATAACAAACATTATTGCTGTGATCGCTGCACACGGCGCCTTAGGTCAAAACCATATTTTGAACAGCATTACGAGTGGTGCTCTCGGGGTAAGCTTCAAATGGAAGTCATGCCAAAAGATAAATTGTATAGGTATGAGGAAAACGGAAATGAGCTCAGTCCCATATGTACCATCTAAGCGGATATTGAATGTTATATTGAACAAGAAGACCTAAGTCATGAGCCAGCAGCCATTGCCTGATATGAAGTTTGGCATCCATATTATAGGAATCAAAATAAAATGCATGTGTGGCAAGGCGAGGAGTGCGTTGAAGACTTCCTCAACTTTTTAGATAGGAAAGCCCGTTTTCATCAACGGTATGAAACGGATCTGACTAAGAAACCCATATGCTTCACAGAAGCCGATAAATTCAAATTTGATAGGACCACGGAATGTCCCCGCTGCTGTTCATCCTTTGATGATCAGCAACATAAGAAAGTGAGGGACCATTGCCATCTCAGTGGTAAATTTAGGTCTGCCTTATGCAGTAAATGCAATATAAAACTTAGGCTCAAACGGCGAACGCTCCCCGTCATCTTTCATAACTTTAAATGTTATGATGCCCACATCATCATTCGCCATGGATTCGGTAAAATGAAATCCTGGTCATCCAAAGTGATTGCACAAAGTAAGGAAAAATTTATGTGCATCACTTGCTAAAGTCCAAGTCGATAAGACGAAGGAGGGGAAGCCTGTCGTCTATGACATAAAGTTTCTAGACAGTTTTCATCAAGTCACAACAACGACGTTTAGGAAACGAGGTCTCTCAGCTTGGGAAGACAAGCGATGCTGGATTAGTCCTAACCACTCATTACCGTATGGCCATCTAGACACTCATCCACCTCAGAAACTTTCTCTTCCTCCGTCCGGCGATGTCTGATGATGAATGCTTCCTCTCTGTTGTGGTTGATGTTTTGCTTTTTCGCTCCATGGCGTTTTCTATGGGCTGTTGTGAGTGAGTGCCTTGTAACATGCGTCCAACTCCTGATCACTTCATATCATGACTTGCATATCAATTGGTTTTCCTGACTTTGTTTTCTCTCTGCACATGAGTGACTTTGTTTTCTCCCTGCACATGAGTGACTTTGTTTTCTCCAGTGACGTGAGCCATACAAACTTTGTGTTCTACTACCATCAGTATGACCTATGTGCGGTGCTATGAAAATCGGTTGTGATGATGAATATTATATCATGTACATACTGTGTCGTTTTCCTTTTGACATAAAGATGGGATTCTCACTCAATAGACAGAAGTAAAAGTTTTGATCATTTTTTAGGATGGGTAGGGTTAGAAATAAAGTTGATGATTGTAAAGTTAGAAATAAAGTTATCACCATGTCGCTGTTTGTAAGATAGGTGAAATATAAATGAAGTCAGAATTACTTCACTGTTTGTAAAGTTAGAAATAAAGTTGACGTTTGTAAAGTTATAAATAAAGTTGATGATTGTAAAGTTAGAAATAAAGTTATCACCATGTTAGAGTTTGTAAGTTAACATCCTCACCAACGAATGTAACATCATGACAATTTCTTCGGCTTAGGAAACATCAACCACTTTGCTGACTCATGTCTATAAATAGCTCTGACTCATGAAGTGCTGAAGCACCAGTCAGCTAGAAAAGAATCTAATCAGTCTTGTTCAACCTTTTCACCGACACGTGTGTGTGGGCGTATCAGACAAAGCGATGGCGCCTCACGTCAGACAGCGTGACCTTTTCACCGACACGCGTGTGTGTGGGCGATAGTTCATTGCGATGACTCATTCAAAACACATCATGTGATTAACACGATCTATTAACTGTGACTCTTGCAGATAACGCATTAAAGATTTAACAATGTCAGCTACTTTACTGATATCACGTAAACCAGTCATGATACAATGTCCGTTGTGAAACACTGCAATATGTACAGGATGCCACTTCCGAATCAGAGCAGCAGGAAAGAGTTCAGTTTCATAAAATATACAATGATTGCTGGTTTAATGTTGGCTAGATTCACTAACATCTTCAATTGAACAGACACTACTATGTTCTTCAATGTCAGGGGACTGAGGCGGAGATGAGGCATGAGTGTTCGCATTTTCTTGACGACTTCGTAACACATGGACTGCATCACGAAATGAGAAAGGTTTCCTAGGACTTGGATTTTGCCGCAGCGAAAGATTTCAAGATTTCGACCGTTTCTCATGCGAATGACCAACATTTGCGGACGACCGCGATGATAGACTGAATCGGGAAGATGGGTATGCAACTGTTCTAAATCGATGTCTCTTCTGCGATTCATTTCGCGCATGGCGTTGATGATGCGAATGGCGAGCATGACACACAAAAGACATGAGAGTTTAGTGAACTTCCCTTTTATACTTTTCCAATGAGGGTTTTGGAATCACAATGTAGCAGTGATCATTATGTAGAATCATCTTTTGAATGCGAATAAATACAATGCCGTCTCCTGCGTTAATGACACGACAATAGTTGGATAGGATTGCGCGATGCAACCTTCGTAGTTGAAAGCGTTCTAGAGTTATCTGAAGTTGACGTTTCGTATCATGAAATGTAACACACTGATTTTTCTATGATACATGGAACCATGCTGATAATTTCCACATGTTTAAAACTTGAGTGAAGAAGGGTATGCCCTAGGAATGAAGGAGAGAGTCATGCTCATGTGTGGCATGGTGAGTGTACATTTTCTTTCTTGATACGGTGGCCGTTATGCCGTGGTCTCATAAAGACCGATGGTGCGTTCTCAGTGTGTGGAGAGTGTTGCTGTAGTTGATCATCATCAACATGGACATCATTTTTAAAGGTTATGGAGACAAGATAGGGATTCAACGTAAACAACCTTCCGTCCCTGCGTGGACCCATGTAAATGGTTTGAATTCTAATTTCAAAGGAGTAGAATCCTTTTCCCAAAATGGGGAGTTGCTTGCAATTGAGTAAGTCGAATTCACTGCCCTCCTTTTCATGGATGATGAGACAGTGTCTATCAATATGAACATACATGTATCGTCCTTCCATGATGGGAACTTGTGACCGCTTCCCATTGTGTCGAACAATTTCTTTGGGAATGGTCAGATTTTCTTTCAGGAATGTTTCAAGAGTATTGAATTGTAACTGTGTCCAATAGTCTAACGGCACACACACGGCCAGTCGATACTTTGTTGACATAATCTTTAGATAATCTATCCGATGACTTGGAGTCTTTATGGTCACGGCTTCTCCGTGATGAGTTATCTTTTGATTGAAAGCATTTTTACCCGATGCTTAGGTAAGGGAATTCAGTGTACCCAGTGAAAGAGCAGAGGAGTTGATGGCTTCGAGCAACTGCATGGTTAACGGAAGGACAGAAATGATTGCCATGAGCTCAGTCGTCCGTTTTATAAGCAGACCTAGCTCAAATCACATGTGTTTCCCTTTCCACGTTTCCCTGTCTTTGTTACGTGACAAAGAGTTATCACACGTGACCGTTTGACTGCGTGGGTGGAAACCTTTTCTATTTATACACAAAGTCGTTCTAGTCCTCACAAAGACTAAAGTGACAAACCCCTTCAAGCGAACAAAGACGCTTTCATTTATCTAACAAAGAGCCCGATAGTAATGCACAAAGCGCAATGACTCATGTTGTGACACGCCCCTTTTCTCGAACAAAGACACATTCATTTATCTAACAAAGAGCCTGATAGCAATGCACAAAGCGCAATGACTCATGTTGTGTCACGCCTCTTTTCTCGAACAAAGACGCATTCATTTATCTAACAAAGCGCAATGACTCATGTTGCTCTATACACCATTACAAAATACTCAGTGAAAAGAAATCTTTATTGCATCTACACAATGTGTCAACCATCAAACAAAGTCGTGGATGTAAACACACTCAGTTGAATCATGATATGTTTAACAACGTACGCATTTCCTTCCATCGTCTCCTCTATTCTCTCCATAATTTTCTCCATATGACGACCATAAAATTGATCACAAAGAGTAATCCATTCTGTGCAATAAGATCCGAAACGAAGTGGTTTTTGCAAATTTTTCAACTCTATATAAGCAACGAGTCTACCCTTTACATCTTGAGGTTGTAAACTCTCCATCAATCTTTTGAAGAGAGAAAGGCTTTTAGTTAGCACTATTTTCATATCCTCCATCTTCATTTTAAATGTAAGTTTCCAATCTTGTAAAAATCCATCGAATCTTTGTTGATCAAGAGTCAAATGACACATGTGGTTACTTAAGGTACGATGCGCCATCATAAACGATGTAACTATAGATTTCACATTGCTTCAATGACTTCCACTATGAATAAAACAGAAATAACAATCATGTTCCACTGTAAGTTCATTCAACACCAGACAAAATTCACAAGTACAGAATACACTTCATAAAATGATCATCATTCATTCACAAGGAGTAAAACATGTTTTACATAGACCCATGCTGTTGACAATAATATAGATACAGTTCATAAACGTCATAGAGACTACAATGCCAGCGTGAAGAGAGTTTTGCAATGTAGGTAGCTTTATTTCTAGTATTACAATCGGATGGTGGTCTCTAAAGGTGATGTCTCTCACCGAAACATACAGCCATATCAAAAATCATTTCATCTCTAAACTTCTTTTGATCACAATGCATATGATGATAGTCTTGTCTTACACGATCCACCCAACATGGTAAAAATAAATTATGAATGTGCAACTGAAATGTTGCTGCTTCTCATTCAGAATCATTTCCTAATATTTTAACAATATGAAAACCTGACAGCCACCGTTTGAAATCACTTATAAAATACGTTTCATTTACAAATCCAACATGAATCAAAATAGAAGGATCAAGTCCATGCACATGACGTCGTGACCATTCGTCTTTGTGTGGAGGACAGTAGGCAAATCTATGATATACACTAATAACAGTTTGATCACTTTCTCTCATTGCAATAGGCACTCAATTCCTGCATGGGTGTTCCCTCACTGTCTATGAAGATGACAACCTACAATATCAAAAAGACTTCATTACAAAATAATACATTGAGCAGGATCTTTACAAGGATGTCTGTCCTTTACATAACAAAAGATACATACAACATGATTACAATGTTTTATTTGAACAAAATGCGCAAGACCGCGTTTTCCACATTCGCTACACACTAACTGATTACAATACTTAAGTATTCTCTTTGGTGGTAGCACAATCTTTCTTTGATGTGCGACGACGTTTAGGTTTGGTGACAGGTTCTTGACACTCTTTGACACAAGAATCAATGACTTTCTCAATGTGATCAAGTCCTGTTAACTCAGGTTGATGATGAATTTGAGCAATGCGCAAATTGAGAGAAATCAAATTACCGTCAGATTGATGAGGTCCCACATAAACAGCAGGCACCTCATTATGAAAGGAACAAAAGCCTGCACCTAGCGATGACAATTCTGTTTCAACTGACTGTTCAACTGTCACTCCTGAAGTGACTTTACAATACTTGCTTTGCAAAATATAGCAGCGAGTGCCGCGATACAAAGGTTTATAATAAGAAGTTTTCTTTTCTGGCCACAACTGTAACAGTTCAGTAGGAATAAGAGCCTTTTGCCTCACAACGTGTTCTAAAATGTCAAGCTGCTGACGCAACCAATTATCAATAGGGATGCTCAGGTTTTGACCGCAACGATTTACTTGCGTATCCACTTTTGGCAAGTATACGCCGGCGTTTGAAGATAGAGTCGAACACCGTTGTAGCGTACTTGTTGTTTGTAGGTATAGTAGCCGTGAATTACCTTTTCAATTTTCGGATTCCACAGCTCGAGATGTTGAGGATTCAGTTATGCAGCAGTTGGAGTAGGATTCGTGGCCATGGCAGTCTGTAACGAAAGAATACCACTAAGTACATTCATGATCATCAGAGAAAAGAAAATTGTTAGCTTAGAAGTGACATATGAGGTGGCCTTTAAGAGGACCTTTTGGAGCGTTCACATGATTTAAAGCTTATCACCAAAGTCTAAGTCTTCGTCATCGTCCAGTAAATTAAATGTCTTGGGCTTAGGACCCGAATTGAGTTTCAATTCCCTAAAAGACTTAAAGGTAAAGCGTCTAGGTGGTGGAGGTGGCGGTGGTGGTGATGGTTCAACAAAATAAGCTTGTACAATCATCGGCCACGCACTCTCCTGCGTCTCTCTTCTAAATTGCTGGTAAGGTTTAGGCAACACCGTCATGACACTCACTTGTAAATCTGCAAATAGGATTGATCAGACAAAATTGAGACGGAAAATGGCTTGAGCAAGTTACACACGCTTTCCAAGTCAAGAGAATGAAATGAAGAGAAAATGGGGAGACGTCTGCTTTTATAGTCTCCTGCGAATTCACATTTGACACTATGAGAGCCAATCAGAGACCTCCGTATCTCCCCTGACTTCGTTGCGTCAGGGAAAAGGAGGCATGCGGACGACTGACTCATGAATGCTTTTCCCAAATCTTGTAGTCAAATCTAGTTTAGCACATTGAGTTGAATATGAATGTGTTTTATGCGACATAAGAGCAAGTTGGATCCATGTTCTTGAAATGAATCTAGTCGAGATGCAATTTTCCCCATGTGTCGCTGATAGAAATCTTTGGGATCATGCATCGTCTCTGCAGAATGGAATGCAAAATGAAACACTACACGCTCACCTGCATGTTCATCAGTCACTTTCTCAAATTCAATCTCTGCAACTAATCGTCCTTTCACATCTTTATTTATCAAACTGTCCATGAGCAGTTGGAAAACGAAGTAACCTTTAGCGATAGCAAATTCTAAGTCTGCCTTTTCATGATGAAATGAGATGATGTAGTCCCTATACACACCACGAAGACTTTGTCGATGAAAACGTAGTGAACAAAATTCATTCGTAAACTCTACTGCTTCTGTCATCTTTCTTCCTATCACTTTGGAGACATAGCATGAATGACATTCAGGTGTAGCATGGCACGCTGATTCCAAATCTGGTCTCTGTTTTCCCGTCCGAGGCGTCGTTCACCCGCTAGAGCGATTTTCGTAAAAATTCTAACTCTGTTTTTTTTTCGCCAATGACCCAAATTTTCAATGACGTCTCACCTCTAACCGAAGGCAGATTGGAACAAGCCGTGTCTTCCACTGGATTTGTCTCACTCTCAGCTTTCAAATGAGCCATTGCACGACTTTCTACCATCTCTAACACCAAAGTTGGAAGATCGCTGCCGAGGAGGGGGGACGTCCTCAAAACTTTTTCCCTCCGATTGAGCAGGAGACATCCTTCCTAACCCAAAATTGGCCAAAACGTCCGAATTTGCACTCAGTTTTCCCATCCGAGCACTCCTTCATGCCGAAAAACGACTTTTCTCATCCAAAAACATCCAAAATTGACTTTTCCAACTCTGACGTTTTCCTGCCATTTTCCTCCCTCAACCCAGAAAAATAGGGCCAAACTGAGCTTTCCACTGCATTTTTCCCATTTATAGCTTTCAAATGAGCTATCACACGACTTTCTACGATCTCTAACACCAAAGTTGGAAGTTTGGCAGGAGGGGGGGGGAGGTCAGAACTTTTTCCCTCCGATTGAGCTGGAAACGTCCTTCTTAACCCAAAATTGGCCAAAAATCCCGAAACTGGCCTTCGTTTTCCCATCCGAGGTCTCCTTCACGTCGAAAAACGACTTTTCTCATCCCAAATCCACCAACACCCGCCTTTTCCAACTCTGACGTTTTCCTGCCAATTTCCTCCCTAAACCCAGAAAAATAGGACCAAACTGAGCTTTCCACTGCATTTTTCTCATTTTTAGCTTTTAAATGAGCTATCACACGACTTTCTACGATCTCTAACACCAAAGTTGGAAGTTTGGCAGGAGGGGGGGGGAGGTCAGAACTTTTTCCCTCCGATTGAGCTGGAAACATCCTTCTTAACCCAAAATTGGCCAAAAATCCCGAATCTGGCCTTCGTTTTCCCATCCGAGGTCTCCTTCACGTCGAAAAACGACTTTTCTCATCCCAAATCCACCAACACCCGCCTTTTCCAACTCTGACGTTTTCTAGCCATTTTCCTCCTAAACCTAGAAAAATAGGACCAAACTGAGCTTTCCACTGCATTTTTCTGATTTTTAGCTTTTAAATGAGCTATTGCACGACTTTCTACGATCTCTAACACCAAAGTTGCAAGTCTGACAGGAGGAGGAGGGGAAGTCCTCGAAATATTTTCTCTCCGATTTTGCTGGAAACATCCTTGCTAACCCAAAATTCCACATAGATTCCGAATCTGGCCTCCTTTTTCCCATCCGAGACCTCCATCATGCCGAAAAACGACTTTTCTCATCCCAAATCCACCAACACCCACCTTTTTCCAACTCTGACGTTTTCTAGCCATTTTCCTCCTAAACCTAGAAAAATAGGATCAAACTGAGCTTTCCACTGCATTTTTCTCATTTTTAGCTTTTAAATGAGCTATTGCACGACTTTCTACGATCTCTAACACCAAAGTTGCAAGTCTGACAGGAGGAGGAGGGGAAGTCCTCGAAATATTTTCTCTCCGATTTTGCTGGAAACATCCTTGCTAACCCAAAATTTCACATGGATTCCGAATCTGGCCTCCTTTTTCCCATCCGAGACCTCCATCATGCCGAAAAACGACTTTTCTCATCCCAAAACCATCAACACCCGCCTTTTTCCAACTCTGACGTTTTCAGAGATTCCACCCCTTGCTGCTCCTCCCTGCCTTCATTCCCCACCCAAAATTTCACGTAGATTCCAAATCTAAACTCCCATTTCACATCCGAACCCTCCTTCATGACGACTTCCGACTTTTCACATCCCAAACACCACCAACACCCACCCTTTCCTCACTCTATCCTTCCCACATTCCTATCACCTTCCTTCCTTCCTATCCCTTGCCGGAGAACTCCTTCCTTCCTTCATTCCAGAGGGGGGGTAGGGAACAGTTTTCTCCTCTCGGACCCATCCTTCCATCACATCCTTGGCGAACTCCCTCACCTTCCTTCCAGAGGGGGCTGAGTCAGCATGATGACTCATCATTTCACATTTTGCACTTGAATTTGCAATGGGATTACTACTAATAGGCGTGCTAAAGAGAAAATTGCTGATATAAGTGCATGTGTGCAATGCATGTGTATTTGCATGAGTTTCAGAGGCTGTTATATCCTGCTGTAAGATCTGTTTTATATCATGTAACAATTACACAAATTATTTTTTTGACTAAAACTACCAGTAAAAATTGTTAATTATACATTGTTCTCATCTGAATTTGATTTACATGTAGCCTACATGTAGCTGAATAGTACATCAAGGCAGTTGCTATGAATAATGGACGTGTAAAATGAAATTTGAAATGCACAAGGAAGATGTTCGCACCCGAAAAATTGCTGTCATTGACACTTTTATTAACACCTCTAAAATTTATCACTTCCAAGGAGTGGTAGGACGCGATGGCATGTATACATTACTATATTATTATATTATTTCATTAATTGTAGATGTCTGAAGGTCGGATGACGATTTATCGGCAGCTGATTAACTGATTCTCTACAATAGGGTATACTACATTGATGACGGCAAATAAGGCAGAAACGTTTGTAGTTCCTGCAATGATTTAAGTCAGATTTTATTCTCACCTCGTGAATTTCGCCTTGAATATATGCCATCTTCGAAATCGATCCGAAATGGCATGTGAAAATGTCCATGTTTCATGATGTTTCAAGCTATGTTGATTACTGTAATTCGAAATATGCAAAGAAATCACAGCCGCGTGCAGTGGGTTAAAGCAAAATTCCCTTTGTAACCTTTTCATTTTAAATTGAATATCTGTCTACGGTGCAGGTGGGGCCTATGCGGCTGAGAAACATCATTTTTGAGACTGTTGCTTTTAAGGAATGACACATAATTCATGGAATGACGATATCTATATTACTTGCAAAACGTATCATCTCAAATAATTCGCAATGTATGCTTCGTATTGATGCATCATTCAAGAATTAACAGAGAAAAGTGCTTCAAAAGACATGCACGAATTTATAGCATGAAAAGCATAAAACTTTAAAAGTCGTTCGTTGAACCACTGTTGAATTATCATGAAAATAACTTAAAACGTTTCTAGAAAATGAAGTCTAAATTTGAATTATGCCATTATTGATTCTAATGCAAACTTTAAAAATCGCCATGTAAATCATGACAAAGCATTGAACATTTTCAAAGTTAAACATTTTAAGACAATTTCAAAAGTAAACAATACTTTTCTTTCTCGGGTGGAGAGGATTCCGCCACAGAGCCTGAACACAATCGCATTATCAACCACATGGTAACAACATAACAAAACTTGAAGTGAGACTAAATTGAAATCGGTCATGGAGAATTTAAATGACAATCGGATGAACAATTATTGATAGCATAGATTTCAACTCCTCTACTGGTAGAAATGTGGAATCATTCACGATACAATATTATGAAAAGTATTTGATCTACAGTTATCCTCTATTAACATTTTTATGCGACTAGAAGAAAGAGAAGCATCAGTAGACAGCATGTATGTCTGGTAGCTTTGCTGCCAAATAGTAAAAAACGCCACCAAATGAAAAGCAATATAGCATTTGTTAGCAAGCATTTGTTCGGTTTGGTAGAGTGCGGTTTACAGTATAGAGAATTGGATTTTGATTAACTCGCTACATCAGATAGTAGCGTAAGCAACTTAACTAGGCTAGCTACGGTAACACATGCTTGATCAATTGTGCCGGCAGTTCTCAACGAAGGCTGAATGTCGACGCTGGTCATTGGTGCTCTTCTATAATACCAAATTCTTGTGAAGCTCTTCGAGTTGATTTCGTTGGACTCCTCTCAAAAGAACTGCGCACTGACTCAACCACTTTTCCACTTGCTGGTGTTCTCCCTCTTCTATTGAGATCGCCAACGTTACCAGTCTCATTGATCTTTTCGTACCAGTTCGTCAAGCTTTTCACATCCGACGGAGATCGGTGTAGAGTCCTTGATCGGTGAAATTCCTTTGTATCGGAGACTTAGTTTCATGAAACCATAGAACGTATTGAGCTTTCTCCACCTTAGATGCCATGTTAGACAGATTATCACGGACAAATGAATGTTCAACAAGATGAAAAAATTTGATTGACTAGAGAGAAGGCAAGTCAACTATGAAGTCAACCAAAACGCTTTGCTTTAGGAGTTTTTATTAGTTGCGAATAGTATCTTGCTTTAGTGTGTGATTTAGGAGGTGCTGGTTTAGAGTATGCAGTAAAAATGAGATAATCACGGGATCCCGGGATTGAAAGCCTTAGTCGGTAGGTTCAAATTCCGGATTGCCCGTTTCTTGCATTTCCGCAGATTCTCTCTCTACCGGTGTCGGGAACCGGTACTTCTATTCTTCCCCCCACCACCTGTTTGCTGTTGACAGCCTCGAGTGTTGCATCGTCAGCGATCTTCTCTTGCTCCTAAGTGCAGTCTCACTACCGTCGCAAAAGTCTTGACTGTGTAAAATTCCTCTGGTTTGTAGGAAATTTACAGCACTTGCTTTGTCGTTCACTGTAGCTGCAGTGTGACAACAATCCCATGAAGCTGTAATCTTGTGTTCTAACAGAGCATCCAAGGGACCAATCTCTCATCCCAGGGGTCAAGTAAGATTTCTCAGTGTTGTTGTAATATCACTCAGTGACAGATCAAGTCTATGTTTGACGAAATTCGATGAATTTGGAAACATTGGAAAATGTGGAGGGCTGGAGAGTAGAAGTACCCGGAAATCGTTGCCTCCTCATCACGTGGAAGTGGTAGGTATATCTTAAGTGGTGGTAATATCTTAAACATGAGTCCAAATATCAAACATCATTCGATTGCTAGATTTGATGAGATGCGTCAACGGCACAGTAAAACGATGAAATGACTCGAGTGAATTCGTTTAGCTTATTTGTCGTTCAATAAATGAATTCTTAGTCATCATATGACATGGTGGGAAAATGATGGACCTCATCTTTACCTTATAAGAACTCGCTTTCTAAGGTGAGAAAATAAAGCAGATGAATCATATTAGCATCGGAAGATCATCTAAAGAGACCTGCATGAGAGTAACTTACTTCATCCATGTATCTGATGAGATATCTAGATTTAATCATGACAGTACAAATTCACTTATCTGCTGTGAGAATTAAGTTGGCTTCTGATGTTCAATATCATGGACATCAAGTTTTAGTTGACTTCTGATATCCAACATTTTGGACACGGCTATTACGGTGACTTGTCAATGACCATCATGAATATTATTAATTTATCATGAATCTTAGTGATTGATTAATAACATTCTATTTAAATGATTGTACATACAACATATCGATGTAAAAAATGGTGAATTCTAGTTGCAAATCAAAAAATTACGAATATATTCATAACTTTTGGTTATCTCATATTTTATGATGATAAGCATATCGCTTCAATCGTTGGGTTGAGATAATTTTGAACAGCAGATTAGATATGTAATAATACATATCATGCGAAATTAAATCGTCAATCATCAGGTCAATTGTTTTAAAAAATGTTTGAAGATTGTGCAATATATTGGACATCAGTAGAAAAAGAGTTACTAATTGTCGTTTTACTGATGTTGGGTGACAATCTAGAAATTAAAAATAATAATGAGAAGTTCGTGCACGAATTTAGAAACAAAACTTCAGCAGCTCTCGAACTCAATGCCGCTTCTGTGTCTTCCCTTTCCTGCATTACAGTGGCCATACTGACATACGCGTGAGTCATTCTTTCACTAGTTCTTGAAAGAAAGTGAAGAGAATCATTTCTCTCAACCGAGTGCCAGCTGTCTTTTTCCACTTCAATGGTTCCTTACAAGCTATGACCACTACTATTTGAATTCAAGCTATTATGTACAGAATGTCAATCCAAGATTCATGCGCTCTTGCAAGGTATTGCTTGAAATATCCTGGAAATGAGTGAAACCATGATTTATGAGCTTGTTGTGCAAATACAACATGCTTGGAGACAGCAGAATTAATTCTAAAGAGACAGAAAGTGAAATGCAGATGTAACTTTCTTACTAATGTTAAAGTTGCTATTGTTTGAGTAATGTCTTCAACTTTGAAGATTTAGGGCAAGTATTGATTCTTCCATGTCAATATGTAGAAATGACTCGTTCAAGAAATAATGAAAGTGAGTTTCATGAAAACCCGTGCAGCGAGTAAAGCAATGTATTTGCAACAAACCGTATGAGGTGAATCATTTATGATAATAGAAATATGAGAATAATATCCTATATTGACTCACATCTCAAGAATCATTGAACGATTACTTTTCAGGAAAAATTGCATTGAAAGGCATGGAGTGAAAATGAAAAAAATAGTTATCGACAAAATTCGATAAAAGAATTCTTAGATAGTTTTGTTCGTGGGATGGCTTCAGTCTTTAAATTGCGATAATGTTTGATAGCTGTCTCTCAATAAGTGTCATTCGGAGCGGCTGAGACGAGAGGTGGAACCGGTATGAGGAGTTGCGTACCGGGCCGGGTCCGTGCTGGTCGAACTGAGTGACCGGTAGCGGCCCAGTCCCGTCATGCCGGTTAAAGAACATTGCTAGATTTGTAAATGCTTTCTCTCTGTACATTATTGCTTACTTTCATATTTTCACCGGTGATGAGTTTTCTAGAATGCGCTGCATTGTGATTGCGCAATTGATCGGACCACATTCATCTGTTCATGTACATGAGTTTTGTTCCATGCCTCCAATTCTCCAACACCCCTGAAACATATTCTCACTATTATGTCAGAAATATTCTGTGACGTTAAGCAACATTTTCGGAGCCACCAGAAAGCTTCTTTCAGTTTGCTAATAAACTTGTCAATGCAGTGAGCATCACAGAGCAGCAGAATGGGAATTGTACTCTTTTGTAGAGATGAACATGATCCGAGTTCATGGTTACTAGGACTATCATAGATGGTCACAAATGATGATCATTATGATGATCACAAATCAAAAATACAGATCGAAAAATGTACGTAAATCTAAGAAAATATGAAGCGCCAATATGAGGAGATCCTCTACAGGCGTGTGCTCAATGGTTAGAGGCATTTGTGGGAAAAGAAAACAATTCAACCAACAAGATAATCTCCTTATATTCTGATGTTTACGAAGTGATGGATTGCATCAACCGAAATTCCGCTGGTTGCTTTGAAGCAAGTCATCACTTTTCATTCTCCAACTACTCCTCCCATTTGCACCCAGCTTCAAGTCCTCAAACTACTAAAAGGCTTAAAAACCAACAAATCGCCTGGCAGTGATGGCATCCTTCCTGTACTCTTAAAAATATCTTCCGAATCATTCCCTCACGCAAATGTCATCAAAAATATCATTATGATGTAGCCATGAACTCCCATGATATTTTGGCTTCAGAATGTAATGGGAGTTAATGACTTTATCATTATTTCTGAAGATGTGGTTGCAGAAAAAATATTTTCTATCATTGTCAATTAATTGAAATGAAAGATTTGGTCTTCTCACACGTCATGAACACACTCCAGGAAAACAAAAGGATACTTCAATGATAATTGAGTATTTAGAATAATTCAATATAAAAAATTATCTCACTGAGCTGCATGCATGTCAAGCTTGAATTCAGTGAAACATTAGATAATCTCGAAATTCAAATGAAAAGAAATACAAATCTGAAGAACTTGCCAGATCTCGTACACACTGAAATGATCAATCAATTATTCAGGAATTGCATCCACAATTAAGGAAAATGGCAGGCAGAAATTTCATGATGCAAATAAACGATGCAGACGAGCTAAAGAGTCTCCTTCGTATTCAGATTGAATTTTTCCAAATATCATTATTGCGGGATGCATTACTGCTGCTTTTTTACCACATTACATCCAAGTTAGAGAGCCAATAATAAATGCTTTGATGAGGGAGAATTTGACAGATCTCAAGTAATTGAATCATCAGTTATGTATGAAATAATCTACACAATAATGAAACCGCCATTTTCTAACACTTGGTGTATGATTCTGAAAACATCACAAACACTGCAGAATTGTCACAATAACTAGCCATTTCTTGACGCATTTAATAAATTATGCTCAGACAAGCAGAAAATGCCATAAATGTGCGCGAAAGCACAAGAAAGATACCGTGAGGCATCAAAACTGATATTGGAGGTGGTATCGCTTATCTCCTGCCGTCCTGGAACTTCTGTGACTTCTTTGGATGACATCTTTTCGGGGACAGTGGGTTTCAATGTAAGATGCACTTCACCTGAAAATTCAACATGCCTGTTTCAATTCTGTCAAAGATGGGAATAGAAATTGAAGTTGGAACATGTAGTTGCATTGAATTTCTGTCAACATTTCAAACAGTTTCAGACTAGCCATCTCATTAAATTCCACATACGCCTCACTTTATATTTTCAATATATCACAAGTTAGATTTAAGATAACAAGCAAATATACACGAGAAAAATAATATGAAGTTAACGTGAAATCATGCAATAACGCCGGCGTTTTCATGCATCTAACAGTTACCGCAGGGATGAGACAATGTAGGCAGAAACTCATATTTCAAGGGTCTCCGAATGGAGAGAAGTATACATCATGCAGACGTATTGGCGCCCCTCGGAATTACTAATCAATTATATAATCAGTGCACGCCAAGATCACTGACACACTCATGAAAATGCATCATGCAGATCATGCGCATGATAGTCATGTTATCCAAGCAGCTACGTATGCAGTTCCATTAATTCAACGGCAAAAATCACTTCGTGGTATCCCCTTGAAAGGCGAAGTTCTGCGTGCTTTCCGAGCTAGGAAGCGTGTTTATCGTGTTTGTGGTTCATCTACATCTTCAATTCGTGTGCTATTACGAAAAGAAGCGGATGAGAAACTCAACGAAGCAATACTGAATTACACAAGAACACATGAACAGACAATCGCAAGTAATTGCAAGCGATATCTTAAAGCCTTTTGGAGGCACATTAACTCTTCACTTTCGTGTAAACCCTCAATAGTTCCTGTTTTGGAACCTAATGGTCAGTTTGCAGTATGTGACGCCGAAATTGCAAACGTGTTTAGTAAATTTTTTACTTCAATGTTTTGTAATGACGATTCTACTCCTCCGCCTTGTGACTACCAATGTTTGCATCAAATCGTAGATGTAATTGTGACTGAAGATATTATTGTTAATTTTCATTTAAAGAGTTTGAATCCTTTTTCAACATCTGTTTTTTTCTTTTCAAAATCATTTCACCCCAAGTTAGTGTACTGGGTCCTTTGCTTTTTCTTCTATATGTAAACGACATCGACCAGTCAGTCATGCAACGGGTTCTCGTTTATTTTGAAATTTGCTGATGATGTTCGAGTCTACTTACCGTTGACCTCAGGTATTTCTGCATTTCATCTGCAAGATGACTTATCAAGTTGGAGCAAGAAATGGCTATTACCCATCAATCCAGACAAGAGCAAGTGTATGCATTTCGGCGACAATAACCCTCGACAATCATATTTTCTGAACGGCACTTCTATTTTGAATGTAAATGAAGTTTTGGACCTCGGCATTCTCATTTCAGACGATTTAAGCCCGACTAAAGAGTGTTTCCGTGCTGCTAACAAAGCCAATAAAATGGTTGGTACTATCAAAATGGCTTTCAAATACCTTAACAATCATTCCATGCTAACTTTGTACAAATCCTATGTACGGCCAATTGTAGAGTATGCAACGAGTGCATGGTCACCTTACTTCGTCAAAGATTCCGACGTAATTGAGAAAGTCCAAAGAAGGTTCACAGACTTTACATGGTATGAAAGATTTACCTTATCAAAACCGTTTGAGAACTTTAAATGTTCCGTCTCTCCGAAAGAGAAGGCAACGTGTGGACATGATATTCGTGTTCAAAATTATTAAAGGCTTTGTGGGCTGGAACGAGTCAAACTTCTTCGACCGTTCCATTAATTTTCGAACTCGAGGTCATTCTTTTCGTCTGCAACGTCGTTTACTTAACCGGCATAACCTTTCGTGTTGTACCCACATGGAATGCCTTACCAGGCTTTTGTGTAGATGCTCGTACTGTTAATTGCTTCAAACGAAGACTTGAATTTCGTATGAAAGAGAGATTTTGATTTCGATTATGATTTTGACTTTGAATCATTGTATATCTGGCTCCGCTCGGAGTTTATTCCAATAAATAAATAAATGTGTGCATGGACACACAGCATGCGTATTTATGCGAACATTTTGTAGGTTCACCGTATGTATCCGTGTAAACTGTTTGTACTTTAGATACTATAGAAGAATTAGAAGTACCGTATACTAAATGATTCACGGATAGGAGTGATCTCTCCACCCTTTTTTGAGTTTTGAAAAAATCTTTGAGTTTGCAAGTTATGTATGCATTATAAGTATTTTAAAAAGTCAAAGTTATCTTTCGTCACTTATTAATCTATGCATGGTGATTGACAGGGTAGTGGCCAGTATCCGATCCTCAAATTTCGGGTTCTCCTGGGCAATTTCGTCAAATTCCCTGTCTCTTTTTAAATATCGACCAATTTTGCTTTTCTAGTTATATAGCCGAAGTAATGTTATTCCTCTATTTTCAATGTATCGTTTGATAACTTCAGTATCTAAGAGGCAACCAACATATTTCATCCGGAAAAGAGGAGCTCTGTTGCGACGCTGTATTGCCACTTGATTGCATGGGGTCATAAAGAAATGTCATATATAGAAATTTTCGGGTGTATTTTGACGTTCGGAAATGGATTGAAATATTACATGTATATACTATTCCACTGCTATATCAGCATGTTCGTCGACAATTGTTTTCTGCGTGGTATCTGACCTGTCTCTATTTAATTAAAGCCGATGATGCAAGCAACAGGTGAGCAAAATGCCTATTTCGTTAAGAATATGTTAACAATCCACATACGACCCACAGTCATTTTTGTCCCGAAAAGATTTTAAAGTTTATAATGGTTACACTTGCTTTGCCATTACTAAGTTAAAAGAAGGTATTCAATACATTGTGTCAGAAGTATACGTCACTTTTGAGGGTAAAGTTTTCAAACAAGTTCGAGGCCTTCCAATGGGAGGTAACTGTAGCCCTTTACTAGCAGATTTGTTTTTAGCACATTGTGAATTTGTTTTTATGAAGTCTTTGTCAACAGAAAAGAAATTTGGTCTTGCAAGATTGTTATCAAGTACATCTCGCTATATAGATGACATTTGTGCTGTCAACTATCGTCATGAAAATTTACTTCCCAAAATATATCCTAATGACCTCAAGACCGAAAGAAGTGATGATAATGATAAGTCCACTGAATATTTTGTGGTCAAAATCAATATTGTTTTAGACTGTGTACACACGTCAGTATACCACGAATCACAAAATGGACTATTCTCCTTTTCCTGTGGTGTTATTAACTTTTCTAAAATAGCCTCACCTAGGCATACAGGGGATTGAAGGACCCAAAATGCAAGGCTAGGTGGTTTTCCTGCTGACGAAGCTAAAACGCCTATAATCACCAGTGTCGAGTTTTGTTTATGACAATTGTGAGCTCACCTATTGTGTTGAGATAACTTTCTTGCAATCTGTATCATGATAGAAAATTTTGACTTTGCCTAGGTTGCCTGTGGGACAATTTTGTAAACTTATGAAATATTCGTATATGTTTTCAATGTTGCACATTAAACCCAATGACATAGAACCTTGGTAGAAAAAATATTCATCATGACTTAAGATTGTTATAATCAAAGTGTTTACATGATGGAATGATTACTATTTTCCAATTGAATTTAAAAAGTCTAATGAGTGTTAACACTGGGCTCTAACGGGTTAATGAGTTGTTTAGGACTAGCGCCTCCACCTGTCGATAAATGCCACACGGCATATCTAGCCCGCTATCTCACATATTATGCACATCCATCGGAGAACTGCTTTGGCAACCCGATTAACCAAAATCTATGGCACTCCTATAGGAAACGTCCTACGGAATTATTGTAATTTTCCTATAGCGGGTAGTGCTATTGCTATGGAACTCTATTCTATGGCACTGTTGGAATGTTTTGTTCCATTGAATTTTGGGGAACTTTGATCCTATTGCCTGTGGGACTAATTTGTCCCATAGACTTGTGGGAAATCCTGTCCTATCGAATTTCGGGAAATCCTGTTCTATCGAACTTCTGTCCCATAGAATTTTGGGAAATTCAGTTTTCATGGCAGCTCCTAATGCTACAGCGTGTCTAAACCTTTCCGCGACATACTGACGGTTTATGTGATCATGATTGTAAAGAATAATCAGTTTTATAGTTTAGCAATTGTGATAATGTCAATTTAAAGACAACATGCATGAGGTATTTGCACTTTTCACTTTCGATCCCCTTGACATGTCGGTGAAAGTCCGACCCAGATTTCAAAAAAAAATAGTTTGAGAATGAAACACACTATGGAGCATTATTTTTTAGCTAATTTCATGATCATTCACAAAACGCCATTAAATTCAAAAAACAGCCAATGATTTTTAATATCTTCTCTTTTTAGCCGTTTGAACACTTGCTTCGATGAAAAGTCTCTCAGAAATCATTCACCATATTTCTTTCTCTTCCATTGGGAAATGTAGTAGGAGTTGATCTGCAACAAACAGGAAATACATTATAAATATGCGATAAATGATAAGTTGATGATGGAACATAGACGTTCTGCATATAGGCAGATAAACTTCATTTAAATGAAAAATAATGCAAAATATTGCAGTTGAAGAGTATTTGATAATTGCTATGTTTCTTGTATTGGAGATTTATATTATTAATATAGGATTATAACATAATAATGCAAATGCGCCCCGCTGTGATCTTGCAGATGAAAAATATAGCCAGAAGTTTCATTTTACTTGTTTATTGTCACAACTGCGTTTCATCTGCTCTCAGTAGTTGTGACACGCAGAATGAATCAAACTGATTGAAACATGATTCCTGCTAGAATATCGATCAGACAATGGTCCTTTCTTTTTATTCAAGTTGTCGATGCACTTCTTTTCCTATTAGTAATTTTTCTGCATATGTACTTTTTAGCTACTACTTATTCATTTCGTGATTGCTTGTCCAGTGACTGTCCATTGCTTGATCGATACTCTAGCAGGAATCATGTTTCAATTAGTTTGATTCAGTCTGCGTGTCACACCTAGTGAGAGCAGACAAATAAACTTTTGACAATAAGTAAGTAAAATGAAACTTCATGGAACATTAGACTATATTGGTTTCCATGCATGCATGCATGCATGCGTATATTCAAGGTGTAAGTATGTAAAGTTATGTAAACTTATTAGGGTGATTATCATGTTTGTATTAAAATTCAAGTGTGAATTTTAATTTTAATAAATAATTAAAATAATTTCAAATATTATGGACCATGGATTCAAGCTTCATAGATAATTAAAATACTGTAGTGGCGGTGATATTAGATTTCTGTCATTACATTTGGTTCATACATGCTTATTTAGAGAGCAACTCATCATCCTTATGAATAGATTCTCTTCTTTGTTTCTTTGAAAAGTCGGTCACCTCAGTTTGATGGGAATTGTAGCATGGGAATAACAAAGAAAGGGGAATCATGGCTAGTACATATTTAATCTCAATAATACATTAGTGGATCACGCATACTTAATTACATACATGCATAAAGACAAATATAGAAAGCATCACTTATTTGCTGGCGATCGACACACACTCTCAATTGTAGAGTCTCTCGTTTTAACGATCTATTTCTTCACTTATTCAATTAATCAATTAATAAGATTTGATGATGTAAAACCGAAATATAATTATAAGCACAAAGTGGGACAGAAGTATCTGTCGAATATGCTAGCTTATAAGCTAAGATAAGCTCGTAGTATTCACTGCTTTGATGTGCTTTATATCATTATTCATCATGCGCTATTCCCACAATGACCTCCACAGTGGGAAATTTTTAACATCTATTTCAAGATCGCATCCAGATTCCCGACAATGCTGTTAATTTCAATTCCGGTCTCACCAATATAAATAAATACCAATTTTGTAATCGCGTTCGCGGTGCTTGAATGTTTTATCATGAATGCCAATCCCTCCCTATGTCGGCGCGCTCTGTTCTTATCTTACCTGTTAACTTCTTCATTTTTATCTTTCAGTGACACGTGCAAATGCCTGCTCAATTTGATTCATTTCATGATTATAAAAATCTGAAGGAAGGTGGAAAGCTCGATTAGCTTTCTCTCATTACTAGTGTGACTTTTACTATATTCGAAAAATGAATACTTTCTCGTAATTATTTCCTTCCTTCTAAGAGAATTTCAAATAAAATATTTATCTTCTTTATCATTTAAAAGTTCTTAGATGCAAAGCGACATTTTCCTATCATACACGGAAAGGGGCGGTCACAGAAAATTCCAGTGGGGGGGGAGATTAAATTTAATTGTTCCAATCCTCAAACAGAATAAAATGTGAAATAATCAGCAAATGTCATAAATTATATTGAATTGCCTGTTTTAAATTACATTTGCATGTATATGTTCATTTAAATGAGATGCCATCATTTGAATTATCAGAGAGTTAGGAAAACGAAATCCGTTAATTAAGCACGATAGAATATGTGTAAAGCACTTGGTCAACTTTCTTGCATCACAGAGCTGATGGGCAGAACATCTGTTAATTCAAGTGCATCATGTAGGATACGCAATATCACAGCGGGTCATCAACATCTGAGATGCCTAGGATAAACAAACCTATTGCGGAGGCCGCTACATTCCTTGGTTTTACATGTCTCTAAGTTGATAAGCTCTAAATCAGTGATATAAGCGGAAATGATGTAACGAGATAGAGTTCGTTTCGCCGTCCGACTTTTGTACTATTTCAGTGCAGATACATTGCCAAATTATTGCTTGGAAGCTAAAATGTAGAATTTGCTGATGTTAAATTGATAAATTCAATGTTCATATTTTATATCACAATACTTTGGGCTGGTGGGGGGATGCATCCCGGCATCCCCCCCCCTTCTGACCACCACTGCACACGTAAAACGATGCTTGATAGTGATCTATCACTATCAAGCGGAACTAAATGTCGGAATTTACACTCCTTTATTTAAGGCGGCCGCCTTGAAATGTATTAATAGATGAAAAGTATTAATTTAATAATTACAGGATCACATAACTGAATCCTAGTCCTGATCTTATTAGTGATATTCATGTGGAAAGATATCTTTCATCAGACTCTGGAGCAGGATATTAAATATGAAAATCCGCAAAATCTGAACCATCCAGAAAAGTGCATGAAAATATGAAATTCTTTCAAAATTATGTCTGAAAGCAACTAAATGAAATTAAATAATTTTGGGTCCCAAAGTCCTGGGAGACTTCAAGCCATGTGTTGCTGACTTCGCAACTCTCCCCAACTTCCAGTCAAAATATTGCGTAACACATACTCGTATAAAATTAGTTCAAGCCCTTCACAATTGATCTGACCATTGACTACAGGTTTTAATTTTCGAACTAAAATGGATCCATTTGTCTTCAGTTTTGATAATATTTTTTACAGAGGTCAATATTTTGATAAAGAACATTTTTTAAACGTGGAGTTATTCATATCGATATGTGATTGATATAGATGTGAATCATTGCTTAATCTCAATGTTTATAACAAGTAGGTACACAGAACTGATTTTTAACACATAATTTCCATGCTTGCAAATATCATTTCCTCTTCGTTTTTTCCTTCTTCATTTCTATGAAGAAAAATGTGATTTTTTTCAAAACTTGGATTGGCAGTATAAAGCGGCCTCGTTCACATCAGAACAAAAAAATTGAAACACTTCTCAATTAGCTATCTACAAGCACCAAACATGTCAAGCAACAAATTTGATCTAAAAACATTAGCTATGGCAAAAACGAGCCAAACTAAATATAACACAAAGATTAATATCTTGATTTGAAATTTAAAGCCTGCAGTCAATACCTGAGTCGAAAGGCAAAGCCTTAGACACTAATCACCATATCTTTTGCATCTAGCTCTTGAAATGATTGATTGATCTTTATGAAATGAAATTAGCTCTTGAGAATAAATCAAAATATAAATACACTTTTGAATAATTCTTTTACTATTTCCAATACTCATTAAAACTAAATTCTCAGAAAAATACATTGATTTAGCATATTGGATTTGCTGATACGCACCCGCATTGACAACTCTATCACCGGTGCTTAAAAAAATTTGTTACTTTTATATGAAAGAGAGACATGTCTGATCTTTAATCATGCTATTAAAAAAAGATTGTTGAAATTAATCGATCTGAGATGAATACATGTACGAATTAGTGTTGTAACAGAGAAATATGACTATAACACACTATCTATCGCAAAATGTTATGACTGAACTGGAATAATGACAACAATAATAATCTACCTAAAGTTGGGAGGTAGAATAATTAAATATTGAGTTGCATCCTCAGTTGAAAATAATTGAAACAGATACTCTGAATAGCTGCTATTTCATCCAAAATCAGGAATCATCAGCAGGCCTAGTTCACATCTCTCAAGATCGACACAACTCCCTATTTAAGGTTGCAGCCATGCCTGGGTAAATTTGGGATTTGCAATTAGCCAGTTAGTGAAATTTCGATTCATTAAATATCACTTTAAACACACTGCTGGCAAATCGCCTAAGTAAGTGCGCCTGCAATAATTAATAATAACTTCGTTTTGCATACACAATGTAAATAGAATAATTAAATAGGCCTATTTGATTTTTAATATTGAAAACAATGTTTTCTTATTCCATGTGCATTGTGTTTGCAAAAAGCAGTTTTTATATTAAATTTTTATTTTTTAAATATTAAATTTTATATTATCATATCAATTATTACAGGTGCAGTAACTTAGGCAATTTGCCAGCAGCAGTGTGTTTAAAGTGATATTTTATGAATGCCCGTCGAAATTTCACTAACTTGCTATTTGGAAATCTTAGAATCTTTAGAACAGTGGAGTCAACCTGTTAGAATACATATCAAAGCCTTTGAAAGTGAAATTAAATAACGATTTTCTAAATGATAGCTAAAAGACCAAAAATAATTGAACTACAATTCTTTCAGATAGTAGTGTATAAATTGTTAGAACACCAAGGACTTGATAACTTACTTCATGATTCGAGGATTTCACCAAACGTGGATTTCTCAGAAGACGCAGCAGACTCGTTGAAAGAACCCGATCAACCCTAACTGAAATTTAAAAACATAATCAAAATTATTTACTTAAAAACTTTGCGTATAGCATTGGATGATATTTGCACAGCTGTTTGAAGTAACTGCTAGACCCCTAGATAACTTACGATGATATGCTTTGGCCAGTGAGAAAGCTATGAAACAAGCGGAATCAAAAGATATACCCGGAATCTAAAATAAGAAAAATTCTGTTATAATTTCGATGTAACTAACTGCTGCATCATTTAAGTGATTACAGCGTATCTTCAAGACTTATAGCATAAATGTATGCGTAGGACTTCGCTTAGAAAGTTCTACGATTTTTTAATCAATATCCTGAATGATTAAATCTAAATAAAATATTCAAATTTGCAATAATTTTTGTACTGTGATAGCACACATCGCATAGCACTTGAACGTATTGTTGAACTGGCTACTTTACACATACGACAATAGAACGAGGAATAGATAAGACTGTCTACATAAATCTTATAATACAGTAGTTCTAGTTCCTACCTCAAAAATCTAAATAATTGCATAATTCAATAAAACAGTGCGTGAATGAATTGCTGAAACAATGAGGACTTGATGATTTGACTGATGGACTATACAAATGATAAATTCGTTTCAATTGAACTTACTCCATTGGTGTGATGGTTGAGACAAACCGGATAAGATGATTAATTCAACAAACGACGGATTTTCATAAAAATACGAGACACTGAGACACGATCAAAGGATGTGATTAACAATGACTGTTGCACATGCCAAAAGCATCTGAAATTATACTGAGCATGCAAATGTTGCAATATCATTGGACAAAGTCAGATTACGGAGTCAAAACTGTCGCTGCGCGTTTGCTTCTTTTGGATAGCTTCTATGGCACTCATATTTTCCCACTTCCAGTGCAATTGGATCCAATAGAGTTCGATTGAACGTTAAGGTGTGCTATGGCACTCCCATTGCGTGTCATAGAATACCATAGAGTGCCATTGAATTTGGTTAATCGGGTTAATCGATAAATGCCACACGGCATATGTGGCCCGCTATCTTACATATTATGCACATCCATCGAAGAACTGCTTTGGCAATTAAACACAAATGCATTTGGATCAACAAAATGTGTACAAGAATCAAAGCGCAGTCGGTGAAGTGGGCAAACATTGGCAAATTGCAAAGCACTGTCGGAGAAAATGATAGACGTTGGCAGGGCTCACAGCACTGTCGGTGAGAATGCTTCTGATCCAAATTGATGTCTGAGGTTCATTAACACCGCATCGACGAAATGTCGCAGGCTGGTTTGCTATATTGTTTCACTGCTTCCACTTCAATATGCTGGAATACAGCAAACCGTCATTTCTACTTGTTAGCAGTCGTGCAAAATATGAACACTATTTCTGCAAAATCGGAACACTTCAGTGCAAAACAGGACAGAATTTGTGTAGAATTAGGAAAAATATGTGCAAAATGGGGTAGCATTTCTGCTTGCAAAATGTTTGAGAAGTAATAGAAAAAGAGAAAATAAGAGAATAGTATAAGATTCAGAGCACAAATTATCATCAGGATTGGGAAAGATGGAAATAGTTAATTTACAGATTTTGTGCAAGACATTCGCCGCATCCATCGCTTCCATTGACCGCACGCCACTGAGTAGCAATCACGTAGCTATCTGCTGCGTCTGCGCATTGCCAAGGCACTCCTGCCAAATTTGTGCGTTCAAAAAGAAAACTTTTTAGTCCTTGGTAATTAACTTTCATAAATTTTGTTTTTAATGATTTCTTATCTTTGTTTAAACATATCAGTGATTTATCATTTCTATAGTGTACAACAATTCAAATGCTTGTGCATCTGTTTCACACTGGTGTTATGCCTAAAAGAGAATCGGTCGAAAGGTCTCGGATGCGATTTGTGTCGTTTTCTTATTTTCTAATTATGCAAGGGGTCAAACTTCTTTCATGAAATGGAAAGAGTTATTTGCTCTATGTTGTGAAGTTAAAGAAGATACAGAAGTCCGTCCGCCGAAGATCAGTGTAAGTTTGCTCTAATGCAAATTTTGGATTTATTTTGGACATTTTTTGAGATTTCTTATGCATTCGTCTTTCTATGTCATGGCGTGTGCGTTCTCATTTGATGGCCCTTTATATACATGTAGTTGCTGTTTCACATCTACTCTGTCTATTTGTATGAAGTCTCTTTGAAGACGCGAATATGAATCACTTATAAGGAATCAAATTTAAATCTCTTCTCATGAACTATGAACATTTGCTGCAGTTTGCTACTATATCTGTTATACGCATGTGATCATCATTTTTTGTTACTTTTCGATAGACTTTAGATTTAAGCAGGAGAGTCAAACTGTTTTGGTGCGTATTTAGAAGTTACGTAAATAGAAGCACTATTGCTCGTCACACTATAAGACACTATTGCAAAAATTGACCCCCGCTTTTTCAAGACGGTCACTACCAACGCAACTCATGCACTATACAAGTTCCTTCCCCCGACGATAAGCCACGACCGGAATCTGTGAAGAAGAGCGAATTTATTACAAAGAACAATGAACAACAGCAACGTCGGAGGGAACCTTTCCAACCGAATACTTCACGCTGACTTCACCATTTGACATTTTCGTCTTCAGACTACTAATCCTCTTAACTTCCTGTTGATCTATGAATTTCGTTTTTTTTTCATATGTTGCCGTGTTGGAGGATTGTCACGCTTATCTCTTTCATGTTTGTCCAAAATTTTTTTGGCAAAAAAAACAATTAATGACTTATGACTGACTTACCAAATAACTTATATAATCGTTTTATTCATCAATTGAAATCGGTCATGGCGTTCGTCATATCGTAATAAAGCACTTATTAATATTATATAATTTATTATATAATAATTCAATAATTAATATAACTATTATATTTATTATATAACTTGAATTTGTGATTCTGTTTCATGAACTTGTAGGTAAATTTGCAAAATGCTCTATCTTAGTAAATGTTCTATGGTATCGCTGAAGTGTATAACGATCAAGTAATAAAGCGACTAATTGGAAAACGAACGCGCTTTCAGTTTGTGACATGAATTCAAATCAAATTCATCTCTCGCTCACAGACTCAAATGCTATATAATCAAAAAGAGTAAATGTGAATCAAAACCTTGTACAAAAATCTTAATAACTTCGCGTTGAGTGTGTAAAGTGTTGTATTGATCTGAAACTCTTAGGAAATTCAGTTCTATTGTCAAAGCGTGGTTGACATAAGGCGATTTGATCCAATGTCTATTCATTTCATTTCAGAAATGTACTCACAGGAAAGTCAACATTATTTCCAAAGAAACCTCATAAGTCATTCTATCAATCCCGAAATCAATTCTTTTGGACAAATAACATTACTGACTAGCTTATAGATGGCATGTTCGGCTGCTACAACATTCATTTCACATTTGGTGGACTGAACGAAGTGACCATGCGCGCAGTATTCATCATTGCATTATGTTCAATCTGCACCGTTGAAAGTAGTGAGTACATTTCTTGCATATATTTTCTATTCGCAGCTTTTTCCATTTTCGATTTATTATGAACTTAATTTCAAAATTACGCAATGCATATCGCTCAAAGCTGTGTACTTATTGAATTTTTACACGATGTCTTAGACCTACGTTGAACCCCGGAAAGCCCAATGGGTCACTGAAGACCCATGCCCAAATTGGCACTTAGATATTTTCAAATTTCCAGATATTGCTTCATTGAAATCCTAGTGAGCAAACAAGCAATTTTTGAAAGTATCAATGAATTTCTACCATTATTTCTTTTACCGACTTTCACTGATTAGTAGAAAAAGCGAATACAATATTGCAAGTTTGACCCTTAAATGTCAATATCTTAGTAGTTATGACGTATTAATAATCATGCAACCATAAAGCGATGTATATGGACAAAATACCTAAAAGCAACACAGTTTAGATTTCAAAATTCGCCTTGATATTAAAATTATTTTTTTATGAATACAATTAAGTATTTCATAGATTATCTTGGCGTAAATGTCACTTCATTAAGTGGTTAGTTTTGGCCAATTGTCCTCACAAAAAACAATTGAACGTTTTCGCTGATACAGAGTTTCAACATAGAGAAGACAGAAATTTTTGATGAAAATTGGCCGAGAGTGTGAACTTTCCGACATTTTTTGTGATGCAAAGATTTTAAGATTCTTTGAATGGACAAAAATCTACAGTCTGTTGCGAATCATTGCTGACATCTCTGAAAATTAATTTTATTATCAATATTTTGATATCAGTTGATTTCAATTAAATAAAAGTCAGACTTTCAGTTTGCTGTTATTATTGCATTGTAGTTATGAATACTGGACAATATAATTTGAATGATATTTTTGAAACAATCAAGCTTTTTCTCATTTAGAGCGCCACGGTATAGATCACAAGTCTGCTGTTGATCAGCCATTCATATATTGATTAAGTTATAAATAATTCAATTTCCCTTTGCAACCTTTTTATTTTGAAAGCGGCTAGGAAGCATCACTTTTGAGACTTTAACATTTATGGAATAACGTACGTAGGTAAATACCCTAACAAAGCCTCTCACATAATTCGCAATACGTGCTTCAAACTTTAGTAAGTAAGAAGGAACGGTGATTCAAAAATTTACACCAATCTATAGCTGTAAAGCTGTTGGATTGTGTCGTTGGATGTAATCGCCTGGAAGACAAATAATAAATTAAAAAAAATTATAGTCTAAATTTGAAATGCACCATGAATCATCCAATGCAAACTTTAAAAATTACTATGTAAATCATGTAATTTACCGGTATATTACCTGTCACAGGTGGCTCAAATCGAAAATAACTCAAAAAAATACCAAGCTTGAAACTTTGGGGATAGTATGCACCTATGATGAGTATTTGATGGTTAAGATACGATCAAATTCTGTCGTGTAGTTTTAGAAAAAAATGCAAAAAAACCGGTTTTTCACATACTCATTAAAGTCATAACGTCATTATTATGCAAAAAAATATACCACGCTTGAATCAAATTTTCGTTTTATTGGCATGCTTCACATACTCTATATTTAAAATTTCACTGAAATCTGTCGTGCAGTTGCTCCGCAAATTGCCCTTTTTGATTGAATTTTTAATAATATAGATGGTACTAGTATATCTAGAATTTCATCAACTTAAAAAAATATGCCCGACACTAGATTGATGAAGTACATTCATGAATCTCTAAATAGGCCACATCCAAAAATTTGTGCATTTCTATCGTGTCGTTTATGAGAAAATTAAGATTTTGTATTTTCAGTATTAGTATGAGGAGTACATTCCCACCCAATAATGCATTAGTTCAAGAAAATACACCAGACTTGAAACTTCTGGATTTGTATGCCAGAGGTCTCTATGATAAAATACTAAAATTACAAGAAATTCTCGTTGAATTTTGTAGCAAGATGCAAAACCTTTTGACGCTTTTTTGACTATGTCTGTTTAAATTAGCGTTGACTTGCGATACATCCATGAACAGTCCATGGTGAAGAGTCAAATATAACTGCAATAATTTTGCATAATCTTATATAATAGTAACATGCATTGATTCCATAATATGCATTACAACCTAACCTAATTGACAATTGCTTTCATTAAGTCATTGAATTGAGCACGTATCATTGACATACTTTTGACATCAGTTGATCGTCGTTTTGTTGTGTGTATCTCCGAATGTGAAAAAGGTAAGCATGACACTTTTTAAACTACGAGCTTGATAGACGTTACCACAGCGTTACTATGAATAGAATTACTGTAATTAGAACTGGTTATCCGGTTCCTATTTGTACAATTCTTAAGTTTTTCTCAAAAAATGTAAGATGAGAACACCAGGAAAATTCAAACTCAAACATGCTATTAATGGCGGAATGTTTTCACTCGCAATGTAATGTCAATTAATTGATGACCTTCATTAACCACTCAACTGATGTATTTGGACCTCAATCTGTAATTATCATGATATGGTAAAATATTTTTCCTCCTCAATATGCATGATATCTCCTTCCTATTACTTAAATTTACTTAAACCCACTCTCTGTCTCTCTGTCGTGCGATTGTGTCAGATATCGTTCCTGTCAGTGTTTATTGCTTTTGCCTGTACTTTTGGTTATAGGTCATGTATAAGTAAAATAATTATATCACTGGTCTCGTTATGGCACTACTGCAGTTTAGTGCACCCTAAAATGCATGTGAGAACAACATGATTTAATCAACAGAATGAATGCCGTTCGTTCTTCCCTATAGCTATAAATGAGTGTGTTTGTGTCTTCGTGTGGCTTCGTCTTCGCACACTACATCGAGCGCGCGCTTCGGTGTAATGTGCGTAGTCACAGGGATGGTCCGATGTGACAAAATGTGACAATTTAGGAATCTCAAAAAAACGTGACAAATTGTGACAAAATGAAATTCTACTGAGTATTTGTCGACATTTGCCCGGGTCTACTTACATCTGATGACATTATGAATTAATTTCTTGAAACTTGACATATTTCAGATAAGATGGACCTTTACAGATAAATGAGATGACCTTATTTTATTGAATGTTCTTTGAGAATGTATCTATTATTTTTATGAATATGTAGATAAATGAAAATAGGCCTTGGGTATAGGCGTACCATATTCCTAATATCAAGCTAAGAAGAAAAAGAATCCTTAGTTTGCTCGTAATGATGACTGGTCTAGTGATAATGATATGCTGATAGTGATCATCATCGTACGGATGATAATGATGACCGTAACATTTTCTTCTTGTTTCTCCAATGACGAGAAAAATTGATTTTAAAATTTTGATAGTATTGAAATTTTATTGTTTGCTTGTTTTCCAAAGGTGAACACGTTTCTAGAACGCTTTAAGATACACATTCGTACACAATCAATCTGTTATGAATCCACACATATGTTTAGAAAGAGCTAGGAAGTACTGTTATCGATCTGTTGACTATTGAACCGAATCACTTTAATTGATTTCTGCCATTATCCTTGACACTTAATTCATCAAAGGAATCTTTCTTTGTACATAAATTAGTGATTTCAATCTTTCGGCATCTAAACATCGAAGTCAGTAGGTTGGGTTTCTGAGTGTTGAAGAATTTTAAGTTGGAGAATGTTTTTTGTGATTCGCTAGAATTTAGGAGGATATGTATTAAAACCCATACGAGTTATATTATCCTCGCTCTTTCCAAATAACGCATGTATTTTGAGTAGCGGAGACATTTTCAAGATATGGATAATTAATTCATTCTTGATTACATTTTTTGATCATTTTTTTCTATATGTAATACTGTCTTCTCTTTGCATATTATGTCAGTGATGCAATTTGTTTATAAAGTTGTTATTTTTTCGTTTTACATTGTGGCCAAAGAAGTACAATCAAATTAGAAAAGACGACATACGCTTGTAGATGCTCTCTTGGATTTTTTTGTTATTCCAATTTTTGTAAATATACATGTAGATACGTTGTGAATTACTCTACTGTTGATATCAGCCTTTTGATCATACACTAGTTGGGATGGGATTGTGTAACCTTTGATGTACACAATACGCAGGTACCAATCTTAATGATATGAAATTCAGTACAGAGGTTAAGTGAAAAGAGCTTTTCCGTCGCTGTAGCATTTAGACCGTAGAATGAGTCGATCGATGTCTATATTTTAAGCTCCAGGTACCAAATACCAGAGATAAAGAAATAAAGGAATAGGCTTGCGCTGTGGAACTGCATTGCGCGCCTAGGATGTATTTTCACATGTCAAAATTGAATTTTGGTATGTGACAAAATGTGACAATTTGCCATTTCCGAAATGTGACAAAATGTGACACAAGCCCTGAAGTTGCGGACCATCCCTGTAGTCATCGTTTGCGGGAGAATGCGCCGTTGTTTTTGGGTGCACTAAACTGCAGTAGCCGCGTTTCCGTCTCTTTCATAGAGGGTGCACTAAACTGCAGTAGTGCCCTCGTTGTCATCTCAGCTTTGAGTATCCGTAAATATTTTTTCTCCTATTTGCGTCTGTTCCACGTATAAGAAAGATTTAGTGTTTCCTTTATCGTCATTTGTGAATATTGCTCGCAATCTATTATCTGCAAGCTGTAGTGCTTCATCGGGTATTGTCTGTGGTCGCTTGTAGGTCTGGTATTGTCAGACTAATTACCTTGTTACACTGGTATTGTCAGTGCTTTGGTCTTGTCAGCTGATCGCCGCATCATCCGTCAACTCCCCCTTTCGGGTGTAAATCGGATTATTGATTTTCTGTGACGTAATTGTTCGAGACGTTAGAAAATTATTGTTGTTCTTTTGTTTGCGACTACAATGTCGAATTCACCGAATGTAAAGAGATCCACGCGATCTGGATCGAGTTCAACCGCAGTAAATCTAAATGATATCAAACTACTGATTGACAACAAGATGAAAGACTTGACAAGTCTGATGGAGAGAACAAGGAATGAAATCATACAGACCTTCCGCCAAGATCTCGACGAACTTATAGTCCGGCAGCCAGAACGAGTTTCTGCAGGGAACGAGGCCGAAAATGAGACTTTCACAGATTGATGTACACCATATACCTACTACGAATTCGCGCGTCTGCCGAGTTGTGGTGAGTTCCTCTTCTTGTCAGACACGATCAAAGAGAAACACATGTAAATCCAATGGGACGCAGATTGCAGTTTTTGGCTAAAATGAAATTTTGTATATTTTCTCTGATTAAGCGAAAAGTACAAAGCCCAGAGTCATAATTTTTGACATGGAATGTCTTCAGGTCATTTCCCATAATGTTCATGTACCCCTGTCTATAAAGCTAAACACATTTAGATTTGGCGAGCCTCTTATTGTCGGCAAACACAAACATTTTGAGCAACTGTATCCACATTTAACCGCATTCTCACATATATTGCCGATTAGATGCATGATAAAAGCACATGCACATCATGGGAAATGAGCTGAAGATATTCAATGTCAAAAATTATGACTCTGCGCTTAGTACTTTTCGTTTAATCAGAGAAAATATACAAAATATCATTTTAGCCAAAAACTGCAATCTGCGTCCCATTGGATTTACATGTGTTTTTCTTTGATCGTGTCTGACAAGAAGAGGAACTCACCACAACTCGGCAGACGCGCGAATTCGTAGTAGGTATATGGTGTACATCAATCTGTGAAAGTCTCATTTCCGGCCTCGTTCCCTGCAGAAACTCGTTCTGGCTGCCGGACTATTAGCCAAGCAATAACAGCTGTCAAAGTTGACGTAATTGAACTACAAAAAAGCAATGAGCTTCTTAAAAGGAATTATGAGAACATGGAGATCGAGTTGATGACATTGAAAGATCAGCAAATTAATGCATTTCATGAAATGACTTTTGAAATTGAGGAGAGGGAACGCAGAAAATTATACCTTGTAATTTCCGGACTCTACCGATAATGGTAAGCAGCACGACTTAGTCAGCTGTGAGAAGTTGCTTTCAGCTTTGAGCCTCCCCAACACGCATAATATAGAACATGTCCATCGAATCGGTCAAGGAGGATTGACAGCGAAAAGACCAAGATTACTGAAACTGAAATGTAAGAGCATAGAGGAAAAGATTACCATATTGAAAAAGTCTAAAGAGTTGAGATCACATCAAGAACTCCGGGGCATCTACATCAATCCGCATCCACAAATTACCGCAAATTACCCTCCGTGGATTACCGCAATCCACAAAGGGCTTCGAGAAAAATTGTTTCGCAGGAAAAATAACGGCGAGGATGTCATCATACTTAGAGATCGAGTTGTCGTTCGACGGAGTACACGACATTTTTAAATCCGCTTTTAAGTTTCGTTCCTACACGTAAAGCAGATGAGATGAGGTCTCCAGTGGCAAGAAGAAATTGGCTTATTCTTTGTAATGCGCAGTCATTGTTTTATAAACTAGACGAACTAAGAGCCCTGAGTATCTCACTCAAGCCTGTTTTTATATGTGTAACAGAGACGTGGTTAACAGCTGACATCGTAGATAGTTTGATCTCTATTGATGGTTTTAACATTTTTCGAAATGACAGACAGGATGATTTGACTGATAAACGTCGCGGTGGTGGCACTCTTATTTATGCTGCCTCTTCTTCATCCTCTGTACATATTCCTTGTCCTATCTTTTGTGCATATATACACCCACAGGTTTAAGAGCGGACACTTTCAATCAAGTCAGAGAATTTGTTGTTGATGTGCTTGATTTTCTATTAGGATGTACTCCTAACGCAGAAATATTTGTATGCGGAGACTTCAATAGAGATAATTTTTCCTTCCTTCAACAACAGTTTGATATTGTTAATTTGCACACTTTTGGAAATGCTACTCTCGACAAGTTTTATTGTAATAAACGGTTGACAAATTTTGACAGCTCCACCTCTGGGTTATGCAACACACCTGCACAAGATTGTCATAGTTACTAGAAATGCTGACGAATTTTCTAGAGATGCTCAAGTACAGAAAGTGTTTGATTTTAGAAACTCAAATCTTGTTGCTTTTTCCAAGCATCTCGAGGAGTCTGACTGGTCGAATGCTTTTGACTCTGATAATGTGGAAAGCAGTGTAAGTCATTTTTACGACATTTTTCAACAAGCCATGTCAAAAATACCGGTCTCCTTCATCAAAATCACTCAAAAAATCAAACCGTGGATTACTCCCGTAGTAATTGACCTCATCAACAAACGCTGGCAAGCCTATCGCAAAGGAAATTTCTCCATTTTTCGTCACTATAAAATCAAAGTTCGGGCCGAAATATACAAGTCAAAGAAGATCTGGAGCTCTAAAATGTGTACGACATTCAAAGGAATATGGTCAGTCGTTAATGATATACGAGGTAAGAAGTCAAATGATTCTCAAAGCCAAATTGCTTCATTGTTTTCAAATTCTGTACAAGCAGTTGAATCCCTTAACATGTTCTTTTCAAGTTTTTTGAGACCAGTGATAATTTTCCTGTTTTGCGTACAGATGAACCTGAAGAGATTATGTTATGCAATTGTGATGATGTGTTTTCTCTTTTAAAAAAACTGCGAACTGACAAAGCTCCAGGTAGTGATGGTATTCATCCTTTGTTATTGAAAGTCTCGGCTTCTCAGACCTGTGAGCCTTTGTCTTACATTTTTACTTTGTCCTTCCGCACTGGCTCTGTTCCAAGTGTCTGGAAAATTGCTAATGTGAGCCCGGTCAATTCCTACGACCGTAATCAATTCGCGTACAGATCAAGATCATCTACAGTCTGTTCTCTTATTACCATCCATGATACAATACTCAAGATGTTAGAATTACCAAATGTCAAAGCAGTTCGAATTTTTTAACTTTTGATATGAGTCATGCGTTTGAATCTGTTCAGCACGACCTTTTAATGTTTTGTCTGTCAAATCTTTCCATTCCAAATGGTAACTTTTTTGTAAACTGGATTAACAGCTACCTATGTGATCGCCAGCAACGTGTGAAAATAGGCGAAACCATCAGTTCTCTTGTACATGTCTCAAGCGGCGTCCCTCAGGGGTCATTTTTGGGACCATACCTATTTTCATTATACTTATCAAGTTATGAAGCTCTGAATACGAATGTCCAAGTGGCAAAGTACGCCGATGATTTAACGTTACTTATTCCTGTCTTTAAAACTCATCTAGACGATAATTCCCTTTTCTCTTCTGAAGTTGACCATTTTAGAAATTGGTGTCATGAAAAGCGAATGTTGATAAATGAAAACAAAACGAAAGTTATGAATATCAATTTTTCTTGTTCACCCCTACAAACAATGTCGAATTTTGAGTCTGTAACTTCCATGAAGATTTTAGGTCTTGCTTTTAATCACAATCTCACATGGTCGCATCATTTCCAACATGTATCTACTAGTGTCTCTAAACGGCTCTATGTACTACGAATTTTGAAGCCGATTCTGACTCATGACCAACTTTTTATTGTTTTTAACAGCATCATACGTTCTGTAATTGACTATGCCTCGGCAGTATTTATAAATCCAGGCAGTGTCTTGAACTCTAAGCTTGAAATTTTATGTAAGAGAGCTTTCCGAATCATTCATGGATTCAATGTGAGGATTTGTAGTGAATGTTCTATGCTCGATGTCGACAACGAAGGAATGAACTTGCTCTTCGACTATTCCGCCAAATTCTAGATGATCCGAACCATATTCTGAATCATCTCCTCCCAATTCGATCGAAACGGAGCTCAAGACTAATCTTACCTCATGTGAAGACAATGAGGAGGCGAAATGGTTTTGTGCTATCGTGTTCAGTATTGTATAATAGCACTCGTTGAACAAATACGCTCGTATCGCATGACATTTCTGTTCTTAAAATCTCCCCGATTCACATTGGAGATTTCTTATGTTGATTTGTTTTTCAAATATACGCTTATTATTACTATTATAAATTATTATAATAAATTATTAGAATGGAAATAAGGTAGACTTACACTTAAAAAGTTACAACAGAGTTGTCGGTAAAATGAATAATAAATATCATGCATTTTTAGCCAAAAATTCATGATCAAAATTTTGTTGAAAACGTAAGAAATTAAGTCATTGCTTTGATAGTAAAAAAAACTTCAGAACGTCGTCTTTCATATGACACCTCACCGAACCTCGTGCGTTGCTTAGTCTTGTCACAATAAATTTTTAAAGTTGGGGTATTCTTTTATGTTCACCCTGTATAACCTTGAGAAAGTGCAGCAAAATTGTTACTGGCCGCAAGAGGTCTTCATCAGAATCTCCAGTGAAAGTGAATTGTAGCAAATGTTTCAAGCAATTAAACTCTGCAGAGAAAGAGACTCCATCGAAACACAGATGTGCTGCTGCCAAGGGCTCTCTTATAAATCACGTGTTGACAGCCATCGACAATTCGATGGTTTCTGAACTTGACGTTCTTAGCGCCACATTTTCGCGATCTTTTGATGATCAAGTTGACGTAAGTTCAAATGTTTTAGTACTTCGTAGCACTGATGCCAGCGGCGGTCCACCTAAAAGAATCATTGTCTCCTCTCCTCGATCTAACGCTGGTAGAGCCCATCAGACAATTACGAATGTCCCTCTGAAAAATATGATTGGCTTGAAAAGCGTTTCGGCTTCCGTTTCCAACAAAGCCTTGAAACATTTGAATTCCTGCATGGGTGGACCAAAATATTCTGGAATCAAGTTTCCATGTATAAAGAAAATGTATTCAGACAGGGAAGCAACGATTGGCCACTTGTTTGAAAGCCAAGCGGTAGAGCTATGTAGAATATTCTGAAGGAGCTCTTGTTTCGATGCAGGTGATCATTTGCCGTGATATTTCCGAGCTCATCGAGAGTTGGTGTTCTGCGACAGTGGAAGACATAAATGGGATCAACGTGAAGATTGGCATTGATCATGGTCAGGGGTTTCTCAAGATCGGAGTTCAGATTGTCGATAAACCCGAGTTTTCAAACTCAGTTTCAGACATTTTGCTGATTTGTGTAACCGAAGTGTCTGAAACCCGACACAATCTTCTAACACTTCTCACAATGCCACCCTTTGTGACATTTTTCGAAGATCCTCGGTTCACTGTTGTACTGAGCGGTGATCTCAAGTGCTTGCAGCTCCTTTCTGGAGTGTCTACGGGGAATGTGAAATTTCCGTGTCTTCTGCGATTGGGAGCATGGAGATCACCATGATGGCGATAAAGAACTGTCGCTGCGTACTGGAGACAGTCATCAGGATAACTTGAATCGATTTATGGACTCAAATCAAAAGGCTTCAGAATGCTACAACTGCATATCAGAATCGATATTCGATGGCCAAACTCCTACCATTTACAAGTGCGCGCTCCCTGTTTTGCACATGACGCTGGGAATTGTTCAAAACCTGTTCAACAAAATGACGGAGTTTCTAACTGATCAGGAGAAAGAAGATGTGGAGAACATCCTGACAGGTATCGGGGCGGTTCGCTCATCATACCATGGGCACGCATTTGAAGGAAGAGGAGCGCATGCAATTCTGGACAATCTCCACAAGTTTCTACCGCGCGTCAAGAGGACATCATCGTTCCATGCTTTGAAATATTATGGTATATTTCTTCAAAACTGCGGTAAATGACACGTGACTTGGACTGGCAGCAGTCAGTTGATGATTTCCTCATTGCTTTCAAGCAAACAGGGTTAAGGCCATTTTTGAAGGTCCATGTGATAACCCATGTGCCGCAATACTACACCATCTTGTACAGTTTCTGCAAATATGAAAATCCCGGTTTGGCATGGCTTAGTGAGCAAGCAATAGAGTCGTGTCATCACCACTTCAAAGACACATGGAACCGTTTCAAGTCAACGCTAAAGTCAAGGAGCGCGTTGCTGCCAGCGGTCAAAAACTTTAACTATGTTCGCGTCCTCACCGCTTTCTCTGAGTGAATAACTCTTCTGCTTCCTTTGTTTTTATTGCGTACTTTCAGATATTCTATGCACAGTGTAATATACATGTAGACTACTTGAACACTACTGCTTGAATAATAATAGACTACTTGTGTAATATAGACTACTTGAAAACACACGAAGAAGTTTTGCATCTTGCTACAAAAGTCAACGATAGAATTTCTTGTAACTTTAGTATTTTATCATAGAGACCTCTGGCATCCAAATCCTGAAGTTTCAAGTCTGGTATATTTTCTTGAACTAATGCATTATTGGGTGGGAATGTACTCCTCATACTACTACTGAAAATACAAAATCTTAATTTTCTCATAAACGACACGATAGAAATGCACAAATTTTTGGATGTGGCCTATTTAGAGATTCATGAATGTACTTCATGAATCTAGTGTCGGGTATATTTTTTTAAGTTGATGAAATTCTAGATGTACTAGTACCATCTATATTATTAAAAATTCAATCAAAAAGGGCAATTTGCGGAGCAACTGCACGACAGATTTCAGTGAAATTTTAAATATAGAGTATGTGAAGCATGCCAATAAAACGAAAATTTGATTCAAGCGTGGTATATTTTTTTGCATAATAATGACGTTATGACTTTAATGAGTATGTAAAAAACCGGTTTTTTTTGCATTTTTTTCTAAAACTACACGACAGAATTTGATCATATTTTAACCATCAAATACTCATCATAGGTGCATACTATCCCCAAAGTTTCAAGCTTGGTATTTTTTTGAGTTATTTTCGATTTGAGCCACCTGTTACAGGTAATATATATTAATGTCCTAATAACTTCAAGTATATAACACCAATGTGCTCTAAATTTAACCAAATGCAATTTCGGCTTAACCTGATTCTGGTGAAGGTTTGAATTTTGCTTGAAGTCTGATTCTTTTCATGTATATTGCGATTAAGAAATGAAAAATTGACATTACATAGAAGTTTGTTAACCTTTCATCCGAATAGAACTGATAATCAAAAGTTCGACAGTAAGGAAATGATTCTCGACAACGCTCCATCGCAACCTAATTTGGTTACTTGTTTTTATCCTGATTGCCTGTAATTCAATTCAAGATTTGAATGGCAAGATATTGATGGAAAAGAAGTAGGGATACTACAGAATAGTAGCCTAAATGAGCACTGACAAGTGATATTATCTACCTGGGTTGTTTGTAAGCTTATATGAAAAAGTCTAAAGACATTCGATATCTAATTTACCGATGCTATGATAATTTAGCATCTAATCAAACTCAATTTACTAAGCAAATATTTTGGCTGAAATTTCGAATGAAGTTAGCATAGCATGAAATTGCGCTTCAAAATTACGCAAATTTATGTTTTGCATGCAAATTTATAATATTTTGTGAACTATGTACCGGTACTGCAAATCTTTTCAACTTTCCATAAATCCAAGTTACTTGTCAATGTAAGGAGGATTATACAATCTAGGTAGCAAATTTAGATACAATGAGGCAACATTGTTTGAAGAAATGAATTTTGTTCATTTCTGCCTTAATTTACTATTTTCATAAACAATATTGAATTTGGCAATTTTCCGTGTCGCTAAGACCCAGTGATCGATCAATACACTGAGTTTATCGTCTACATCTGTCAAGGAATGAAAAAGTTATGTTAAAATAAACATTTTTCAACATACCTAAAATGAAATGTCCATGGTTTTCTAAAGCAATTCTTTGTGAAAATCATGTTTCAATTTCCGTAGCTAAACTGTACAGTGTACATACCGTCTGAAGTTAAGAAACATGGTCCTAGGTCTGTATACTGAATGAATTTGTCCAATGCATCGCAGTTTAGTTATTGTTCATAATATGAAGTGCCTATCTTCTGGACTATGGATTATGACAGGCTTCCATGTGCAAGACGAATTATTACCCTGACCAACGCAAATTCAGTAGCATTTACATCATGAACATGGAGCCTCTAAATCCTTCAATATGACGTCGTTCAATTGAATCAAATGATTTAACGAATTATAATTATTTTCAATTTCTTGATGAGGAACTTGATTGCAAAACTTGTTTCAGATTGTTATCGATTAACGCAATGCGACTGCAAATTAAGTAATAACATTTATTTGATTTTCACAGAATATTTGAATGTTGGTGGAATATGTGAAGTGATTCAGATAAAAAATAACAACGGCGACAACTTATACTGAAGTTGCAAATGGGCCTTCATTAAAAGTCATTTTTCAAGGTCTGAAATTGAAGTTATGCTGTTGTTATATTATAATATATTTTACGCCAATATATTTCAACGACTAAGCGTCATTATCATCAGGGCACATAACATAAAAAGAAACTATTCAACAACATGAGCTCAAAACTTGAAAGGGTGAAGATATAAAAATAGATATCTATAGCACTGGGCTGTGTCTTTGGGAAGTCTTAGTTATGCGATTATACGGCAATAGCATGTGAGTGTTTCTAAAGCTAAAAATAAAAAGATTTAGAATCGGATTTGCCGCCGATCACGGTCATGAAACAGATAGAATCGTGTTACATGGTACCGATTGCAAGAAGAACATTGATTTGACTAAATAATTAATAACTAAATAATTAATTTGAGATTGCTGGATGTGTTTAATGCAGCTCATCAAAATCTACATTTTACGTGTGAGTTTGAGCTTGACGCAAAGCTTCCATTTTTAGATGTCCTTGTTCATAGACGAGATGGTAGTGCATGTTTTTCTATTTTTCGCAAGTCCTCTTGGACCGGCTTGCTTTTACACTATTCGAGTTTTGTGCCTCGCTTGTATAAGATAAATTTGATCGAGCACGCCGGTTGTGCTCTCAGTCAACACTAGCATCTGAAAATGCTTTTTTATACAGAGTCCTTGAAAGTAATGGCTATCCTGGTTCTTTCATTGATAAGTTTAGTGTTGAACGCTCCACTGATCCTATGATTGGACCAGCCCGAAAGGAGGTTGTGCTACGCATTCCCTTTTGTGGCGATGATGTGAGTTGAATTGTTAGACGGCGCATCTTGTCAGCCACTCAAGATGTGTTTCCTGCAGTTGAGCCTGTGTTTCGTTTTGTGTGCTCTCGCATTCCTGTCAGGTCTTTGAAGGACCGTGTGGCACCTCTAAGTCGCTCCTCCCTAATCTACAAATTCACATGTGATTGCGGAAGCAGTTACGTAGGGCGCACTGAGAGGTGTGTCAGGGTTCGAATGAGAGAAGACTTTCCTAGATGGCTAGAACTGGGTAAATGTCGACCGAGGTCATCAGCAGCTCCTGCGAGTGCCATTTGTCGGCATGTTTTGGATTGTGACCGCTTTGACGACAGCTTGTTTTCTTCCTATTTGTCAGCATTAAGTGTCCCACGTTTCTCTTTTACTTTGCCTATTTTAGTCTCTCTACATATCTCATCTCCGTCCATTACTTGATCTCAAGCATGTATTGACTTTGCCTTGGTGATTTTGCTTTTGCCCTGTGAGGCTCTTCGTCTATCCTATGTCTTATCTTACTTATTTGTAGTTCAACTTCTTCTATTTTGTCAATTTTGTCAATGCCTTTATCTTGTTGCTTGTTTGTGATCTACTTACTTTTCTATTTTGTGTCTTCCATGTGTATGACGTCATAGCTAGAATTCCGTCTTTTGATATCTGTGTCTCGTTGTTCGCTGTGAATTCCATTTACAATGTGTTTGACCATGTCAGTTCTGTCATTGTCACTACGGCCGTACTCCTCTTGACAAGAGGCCGCGAAAGCGCTCGAGGAAAAGACATCTGAAATGACTACCCTGTTTTGTTTTCTAAATAATTACATGTAATTGCAGAATTATAAACATGATCATGAGACTTATAAAAAATATAAAATATTTATAAATTCTTTAAATCACGACATAATTAAAAGAGTATAAAATGTGAAGTGAATGAAGGGTTCTAGTCAATCAAGAAGCATCTATATTCCTCACATTCTAGGTTATTATTTAATGGCAGGATTATGGCGCTGAATCATTGTTGCCACTTTAAGTCGCAGGCTAGCTTCGTCTACTGCAGTGGCAACTATTGTGATGTTGAAGTCTCGATTGCATTTGATTTTGTGTTTGAATACAGAAGAGTTTTTATTTTCAAGATGTTCTTTTATTCTAATATGCAAAGTTCTCGTAGTGCTGCCAATGTAGATATGCTGACACGATTTACACTTTAATTGGTATACAATGTTCTTTAGGAAGCGCGTTTCTTTGTCCATGAGCGGACATCCATTGAGAGTGCATTCTGGTATTTTCTTTTTCGCAGTTAGGAAGCTTCGCATTGAAAATGATTTATCGGTTAATCGTACATTTGCTCCTTCTTTGGCAAATATTCCTCTGATTCTGTTCTGATTCATTTTAAGGTGAAAAATTTGATTACTATCTTCCTTTTGTGATTTATTTTTCGTAGTTGTTTTTGTTTTGTGGATAATTTCACAAGGATATCCATTCATGCGAAGTATTCTGTCAAAATGCAGATCGTGTTGATGGAATATTTTATCGCTTGTGCATCTTTCTTAATTCTACATCTTTCATTTTTTATGAAATCTCTTTTAGATGTAAGATGCAAATAAGATTGATAATTAACAAGCAAGTCTTTCTTAGCACTCTTTTTATTTTGTGTTATTCAAGAAGAACAATATATAAAAGCCGGATTTGATCATCTAAGTGATCACGAGACCTACCGCCCAATATCCCATATGACAGCTCAGACGATTGAGAGAAAAGTCAATACAGTATGGAAAGGAATTTGTACCGAAGGAAACATACCTACTTACATCAGAAAAAGTTACATTACAATTAATTCATCATTACCAACCTTTTACCACTTAGTGAAGACGCACAAAAACAGTCCAACACTGAAAATTCGAGAATAAAAGAACATCTTGAAAATAAAAACTCTTCTGTATTCAAACACAAAATCAAATGCAATCGAGACTTCAACATCACAATAGTTGCCACTGCAGTAGACGAAGCTAGCCTGCGACTTAAAGTGGCAACAATGATTCAGCGCCATAATCCTGCCATTAAATAATAACCTAGAATGTGAGGAATATAGATGCTTCTTGATTGACTAGAACCCTTCATTCACTTCACATTTTATACTCTTTTAATTATGTCGTGATTTAAAGAATTTATAAATATTTCATATTTTTTATAAGTCTATTTTTTGCGTGCCGTAATGACAACGCAATGGTGCGGTGGATCTGCTCCAAGCGCCTATCTGATCGAGTTCCTATGGATGAGCTAAGGCCTAGGCTTGGTATTCATCGACTTGAAGATAGTGTGCGCTGGAGAAGGCTACGTTGGTATGGACATGTACAACGCATGGATGAAGCCGACTGGCCTAAGAAAGTTCAGACCATCGAACTCTCAGGAAAGAATCCACGAGGCCGACCAAAGAAACGTTGGCTTGACAACATCAAAGAAGATCTTCGAAAATGGAATTTATCCTCCGTCGACCCTTCGGATCGGACGGTGTGGAGAAATGCCATCAAGCCAAATCGACATTTGCGGACGTCCAACCCTTGCAACACGAGGAAAAGAAGACGGAAAACCGTGGAGTGAGTGAGTGAGTGATAAGTCTCATGATCATGTTTATAATTCTGCAATTAATTATTTAGTCAAATCAATGTTCTTTTTGCAATCGGTACCATGTAACACGATTCTATCTGTTTCATGACTGTGATCGGCGGCAAATCCGATCCTATATCTTTTTATTTTTAGCTTTAGAAACACTCACTTGCTATTGCCGTATAATCGCATAACTAAGACTTCCCAAAGACACAGCCCAGTGCTATAGATATCTATTTTTGCATCTTCACCTTTTCAAGTTTTGAGCTCATGTTGTTGAATAGTTTCTTTCTATGTTATGTGCCCTGATGATAATGACGCTTAGTCGTTGAAATATATTGGCGTAAAATATATTATAATATGACAACAGCATAACTTCAATTTCAGACCTTGAAAAAAAATGACTTTTACTGAAATTTAAGGATCGAAATAGGCGCAATGGGTTACGATCGAAATCGTCTTCGATATTTTCGTGGATAGTAGTTTTAGTAACTGCAAAAATATGCTAGGGTATCGCATCACTATGTAAAGCACAGACTTAAAGGCAAGCAATAGCAAGTGAAAACAAGCGATCGTGTCAACCAATGAGAAGTCAGAATTTGGAGATTTAAAATGCGTGTTGGAGAGACACCAACTATCGTGGAATTTCATAAATTCCGGCATTCTTTGGCACTGCTAGGGGTTGGTAATAGCAAAGTGGATGGTATAAACATTTACATCATATTATTCTTAGACAACTTTGGTTAGATGCATAGGCTAGATACATAAGCTATGATTTAGTAAGACATGCTAGACATTCACCTATCGCATGCCACCTAAGAAATAGTTTTGACACTTAAACACGCACTATTCCAATAGGCATCTTTAAGTTTAAACTACATGTTAATAACAGCGTTGAATTAGATCGATCGATCCATGAATTATGGAAATAGCTGTGCGCCATGCAGCATACTCATTTCCCGAGTCAATTAAGAAATTTTATGTCAAAAACATACAAGGCCTAGGCCTGGCCCACATGTAGGCATTAACTTATCACCTTTGCGCACACACGTCAATCGGTAGGCCTATTCAAGTAACCTATATGTCATTCAATTCAAGGTTACCAAATGTGAATATCAAAAGAAGTTTCATATGGCTTAAACATAGGCTATTCTCAAACTGCCGATATACAAATTAACCCTAGGCGTACGAAGCTCCCAACCAACCTTAGGCATAGCAAGGTGTGATTTTTGAAATCACACCTTTATTTTACTCGTTTTGTCATAGAAAGCAAATAAAATTGTTCAGCAAAGCATGAAATACGTTTTTGCTAATTATTATGTTCTATTTATTCATTTATCTTTTAGACAAATTGTCAAAAATTACTATGTTCAATATTTTGCATGTTCAATGAAAACATCTTCTTTCGATGAATATATTTCAATGTAAGACCAAAAGCTATTGTTTAATATCAAAAGGTGAATATATTTTTTATTTCAGACAGTCATACAGCTTTTATTCGTTGTATAAATATGCATGTAAATAATTTTGCTTCAGTCAGCGCAGCAATCATCACAGACATAGCCAACAGATTGACTATGCTTGCCACAAACTGGGTGATCACATAGTTGACACTGGACCTTGGTCGAATTACACTGCCGTTGCAATTTCCCTGATGACCTGCAAAGAGCACATCAATTGACAGAGCGTCCGTCTGGCTGAATTGACGATGAAGGGACATCGGTTACGAATAATCTCATGGCAGAGATGACATCACTGGATCATAATGTGCGGACAAGTTGCAATTGAATTCCTCCCAGACTTCTCGGAATGCAGCGTAGGCATCGTATACAGCTCTGTCTTTGCGGTCTTCTTTACTATCAAAGGAAATCAATTCCAACCACATTGAGAATCTATTTCTCGTCATTGATGCACGATAGAAGGCATTTGAACTCCGTTGCCATAAATCTGTAATGGATATTATGCAGTCCTTCTGTAAGCCACGGTAGTACATAACTCCGATGAATGCCTTCAACTCTGATAGTCTGAATGTCACGTCCTTTCCAAGTTTATCAGCCTTTTCTTGAGTATAATCCAATATTTTTTGTAACAGAAACTCTGAAAAGAACAATTGCCACGTCTCAAGAATTGTGGTTTTGAAGGCAGAAGGCGTAGGACCGACTCGACCCACGACGACTTGAATGTGGTGTGTGTTTGCACTCCATATTTGACCATCTTTGTCCTATAATCCATCTTCATCACTTGGTTCTTCATCGCTAGTGTCTTCGCTCTCCTCGTCTTGAACAGGATCTATAAGCACTGGTGGTTCATTTTCATCTGACATGTCTTCACCACTACCATCGTCTCCTCCGCTCTCTTCTTCCAAAATTCTTGACAGTGCAACTTCGGCAGTTAGTCTCTTTGGTGGCATCGCATGAAACAAGATTTCAACCAAACTAATCGCAGCAAGCTTCATGATGCCTGATATAACGTCGGAATCAAAGTCAGTGAACCGAGTTTATGCAGCGGTCTTGCAGGCAAATCTGGACAAAGAAAGCTAAGAAATCTGGAGAAAAGTCCTTCTGATTGATGGTATATTTTATACTAAATTGGCAAGGCCTTTCAGCCATCACCGACGGTCATCTTCAGGCATCAACAAAGCAATACCTGAAATGAGGCTAAATTGAAATCGATCCTGGAGAATTCAAATGGCAATCGGATGATTAATTATCGATAGCATTGATTTCAACTCCTCGACTGGTAGACATTCGGCATCATTCATGATATAATATTATGAAAATCTTTAATCTACAGTTAAGTATGCTTCATCAACATGCTTATGTAATTAGAAGTAAGAGAAGCACCTGGTAGGCACCATCGAGGTCTGGTAGCTTTTCTGCCAAACAGTAAAAATCTCTATCAAATGAAATGCAATAAGGCATTTGGTAGCAGGCATTTCATCGGTTTGGTAGCGTTCGGTTTACAGTGTATACAATGAAGTAGTTGATATTAGCCAAATGTACCATTGTGATGAAGTGACATGACAAATATCAAACGAGGTCATCTCGCTGAAACGGTATGGTACATTTTGGCATATCCTACACGGACGTGGAAAAAAGTTTATGATAATTTATAATTAGTTGCATAAACAAGAGTTTCCTTGATGTGCCTGTTATACTTTTCATTTTTAATTGAAGTAGGCTACCCACCGTCTGAAATGTAGAAGTGAGATTATCTTGGTACCTCAAATTTTTTCATAATTCACATCATGCATGCAAAACTACAGTATGACTGATGTGTAAAGCTGCAGCATATATAATTTTCTGCATGATATCTTGCACTTCATGAAGTTGAACTGAATTTACTTTTTCTTTAACATGAACATGCTGTCAGAAATGTTATCAGGGAGACTTAATGCAATCAATTTCAAAACTTGCGACATTATAATAATGGAACAATCAGAAAGCATTCAGAAAAACATTCAGAAGAAACAAAGATAGAAGTACGGGATCAAAAAGGAAAAAGGAATGCATAAAATTCCATCGGGTATAAAAGATTGCTTAGGAACCAATTCCAGCAACTGATGTCAATTGCATGTTACTCCTACTATTTGAATGGAAATGTTAATTCAATTGAATGGATTATCAGTTCGTTTCATGTCTATGGCTGTTAAATAACTTACAATTTGTCTGTTCAAATTATTCATTCCTGAAACCGAAAGTAATATGTTCAGATTAAGAGAAAGCCCGGACTAATTACGAATAACATCGGTGTACTAATCTTGAAAACTCATAACTGATCACAAGTACTGCTTGACGCTGACCAATTACCATGTCTGAAAGACTTCTACTTCATATTTTGTTGATAAGGAAGAGTCAAGAATAATTTGATGTTATCTTATTTATTTTATAAAGCTATCAATTTCAATCACTACTCACTGATCATCTTCAGGCAAAAAGGAATTTTAACATTGACTTATACAGAAGATTCAAAATTTTTTTGTACAATGATATCATAAAAATATGACATGGAATGGGTGATATAGGAGATGAGTAATAGAGATATGTATGAGGCAGGTAGTACTGGGTTACATAGGACCGGTATACCAGTAGCATAGAAAACAATGACCTGACTGAAAAGTTAGTGGTACATAAGTAAATTTTGAATCCTAGGTATCAGAGGAATAGAAAATCCCTGTAGCTGTTCAGTTCATGTTTGCTGTTAATTGTTGGTTTTGATTTGTTGATGTAAAAAGCTTCTCTTAGACGAAGATCGCTTTTATCGTGGTCATGTGCTAGAATTGATGTTATGATGTTGTTCGTTTGACAATTGTTCAAATGTTTTCTGATGGATTCAGCAGTTGTCATAATGCTCTTTGCAGCGGATATAGAAAAATCGTACAGTGCTGCCGATGTAAAATTGGTTGCATTTAGAGCAAGAGATCTGATAAACAATGTTTTTCATGTTACACTTCTTAGAGTCAAGCACAAGACAATTCGATAAGTGGCAGCGTTGATCTAGTTGTGAGTTCATTTTGAGTGCATTTCTTAGTGTTCTACTCTTTCTTGTTAGCCGAACATTTATTTGTTCTCGTCGAAAGACACTTTTAATTTGGTTATCTAATTTGTCAGATATGTAAGGAAATGGAAAATACATAAATTTATTGTCATTTTTCCGCTTGTATTTTCTGTTATTCTTTGAAGAATATTTGATCATTTGTGTGGGGTATTCATTGCTGAGGAGAATATTTTCGAATACAGTTTCATGTTTTTGTAGACTTGCAAACTGGAACACCGTTCAGCAATTCGCTGTTTTTCGTTTCTGATGAAGTGAGATTTTGTTATGTTTGCCTTTTAACATGTGTGATGTTGTTGTTTTGTAGTTTTTGAATGGTTGCTGAGATCAACTCGCAATCAACCAAATACAACAATTATTGGTGGTTATTCTCAACAATATTTTCTTCGAATTTCAAGGCAAATCTTATCGTCAAACAACTGGTCTTCCAATGGGAAATTCATTATCTGGAATAGTTGCTATCCTATTCATTGACATCATTGAGAGAGCAGCATTATCAACAATGAGTGAAATTCCGTTGTTTAAACGCTACATGTATGTCGATGACTGCTTTGCCCTGGTAACAAATGAAGAACAAGCCATTCAATTACTCCAAACTTTGAATTCACAACATCCAAACATCAAGTTCGAGATCGAACACCTTTGCTTGATTTTTCTGTAACCATAACCACTTCAAACAACCCTCAATTTGAATTCTACAGAAAGACAGCTGGAAAGAATATTTTTGTCCATGATAGATCAAACCTACCAAAGGCAAACATAACAAAATCTCACTTCATCAGAAACGAAAAACAGCGAATTGCTGAACGGTGTTCCAGTTTGCAAGTCTACAAAAACATGAAACTGTATTCGAAAATATTCTCCTCAGCAATGAATACCCCACACAAATGATCAAATATTCTTCAAAGAATAACAGAAAATACAAGCGGAAAAATGACAATAAATTTATGTATTTTCCATTTCCTTACATATCTGACAAATTAGATAACCAAATTAAAAGTGTCTTTCGACGAGAAAAAATGAATGTTCGGCTAACAAGAAAGAGTAGAACACTAAGAAATGCACTCAAAATGAACTCACAACTAGATCAACGCTGCCACTTATCGAATTGTCTTGTGCTTGACTCTAAGAAGTGTAACATGAAAAACATTGTTTATCAGATCTCTTGCTCTAAATGCAACCAATTTTACATCGGCAGCACTGTACGATTTTTCTATATCCGCTGCAAAGAGCATTATGACAACTGCTGAATCCATCAGAAAACATTTGAGCAATTGTCAAACGAACAACATCATAACATCAATTCTAGCACATGACCACGATAAAAGCGATCTTCGTCTAAGAGAAGCTTTTTACATCAACAAATCAAAACCAACAATTAACAGCAAACATGAACTGAACAGCTACAGGGATTTTCTATTCCTCTGATACCTAGGATTCAAAATTTACTTATGTACCACTAACTTTTCAGTCAGGTCATTGTTTTCTATGCTACTGGTACCGGTACTATGTAACCCAGTACTACCTGCCTCATACATATCTCTATTACTCATCTCCTATATCATCCATTCCATGTCATATTTTTATGATATCATTGTACAAAAAAATTTTGAATCTTCTGTATAAGTCAATGTTAAAATTCCTTTTCGCCTGAAGATGATCAGTGAGTAGTGATTGAAATTGATAGCTTTATAAAATAAATAAGATAACATCAAATTATTCTTGACTCTTCCTTATCATCAAAATATGCTCTTTAGTCAAGACATTTTCAAATAAACTTCTACTTCATTTCTAATGAAAAAATAAATATTTTGTGGCTTTAGTCAGTTCCGATTAATGTCCGACTGTTTCCAGATTCTTGCTAATGCAAAATCAGTTTAAAAAATATTTATCCACTTTCATGTTGCCGCATCACAGCTATTTTTGTAAAAGCGCTTAATTGAATAATTGACAAAGTAGCAAACTTTACATAAGAAAATACATGCATGTTCATCTTTTGTCAATTTTATCATCTGCCCGGCTCCTACTCACAGCTTCAATGTGGAAATGCAATCTGGATCATGTGTACGTGCATGTGTGATAGTGAGTTGTCTCCACACATGGCGGTGAAGGAAAGGGGGCAACATGGGCAGCAATAAATGGGTCAACTTATCTCATCCTCTATTTATTTTCATGACGCGTACATGTATTTCAAGCACTTGTACTGTGTCAATATTTGATTGCTAGATCAATCACGAAATCTAGGTCATAATTCGTTGATGCAATATACATGTTCATATTCGCATCACCATTGAATTACAAGCTAATGCGACTATTTGGTTGTGAATAGCACTTGTGTGATGTGATTACTACAATTTCTGCTATACAATATAATTCTGAATGATCAGTTACATTTTGTTCATTTTTATGCCTCCGCTTCAACATCATACGTGTAATTTTTCAGAGGAGTGGTTTGTTAAGATCAAGGATAGCGTTGTTTTGTTTTCGAAGTAGCTGTGATAAAAAACGAGCATTTCTAAACATTTTCAGAAAATACAGTACAGTATATGGGTAAATCCGAGATTAGATTACACTTTTTTGTCGCAAGGGGTTTGAGTATTAGAATTTTGAAATTTTGCCCTAAAAATGTCTGTGACACCATTAAAATAATCATTCTAAATTGGCATAGTGACAACCACAAGAAGTTCATGTGGCCATATATATCAGACTCGAAGAAAAAATGAAGCGTCCCTCAAGTTACAACAGGCGTTCCTCAAGTTACACCAGGCGTTCCTCAAGTCACAATTGACGTCCCTCAACTTACAACAGGCGTTCCTCAAGTTACAATTGACGTCCCTCAAGTTACACCAGGCGTTCCTCAAATTACAATTGACGTCCCTCAAGTTACACCAAGCGTCCCTCAAGTTACAACAGGCGTTCCTCAAGTTACAATTGACGTCCCTCAAGTTACAACAGGCGTTCCTCAAGTTACAATTGACGTCCCTCAAGTTACACCAGGCGTTCCTCAAGTTACAATTGACGTCCCTCAAGTTACACCAGGCGTTCCTCAAGTTAAAATTGACGTCCATCAAGTTACACCAAGCGTCCCTCAAGTTACACCAAGCGTCCCTCAAGTTACAACTGGCGTTCCTCAAGTTACAATTGACGTCCCTCAAGTTACACCAGGCGTTCCTCAAGTTACAATTGACGTCCCTCAAGTTACACCAGGCGTTCCTCAAGTTACAATTGACGTCCCTCAAGTTACAACAGGCGTTCCTCAAGTTACAATTGACGTCCCTCAAGTTACAACAGGCGTTCCTCAAGTTACAATTGACGTCCCTCAAGTTACACCAAGCGTCCCTCAAGTTACAACAGGCGTTCCTCAAGTAACACCAGGCGTTCCTCAAGTTATAATTGACGTCCCTCAAGTTACAACAGGCGTCCCTCAAGTTACAACAGGCGTTCCTCAAGTTACAACAGGCGTTCCTCAAGTTACAATTGACGTCCCTCAAGTTACACCAAGCGTCCCTCAAGTTACAACAGGCGTTCCTCAAGTTACACCAGGCGTTCCTCAAGTTATAATTGACGTCCCTCAAGTTACAACAGGCGTCCCTCAAGTTACAACTGGCGTCCCTCAAGTTACAACAGGCGTTCCTCAAGTCACAATTGACGTCCCTCAAGTTACAATTGACGTCCCTCAAGTTACAACAGGCGTTCCTCAAGTTACACCAAGCGTCCCTCAAGTTACAATTGACGTCCCTCAAGTTACACCAGGCGTTCCTCAAGTTATAATTGACGTCCCTCAACTTACAACAGGCGTTCCTCAAGTTACACCAGGCGTTCCTCAAGTTACAACAGGCGTTCCTCAAGTTACAATTGACGTCCCTCAAGTTACAACAGGCGTTCCTCAAGTTACAATTGACGTCCCTCAAGTTACAACAGGCGTTCCTCAAGTTACAATTGACGTTCCTCAAGTTACACCAAGCGTCCCTCAAGTTACAACAGGCGTTCTTCAAGTTACACCAGGCGTTCCTCAAGTTACACCAGGCGTCCCTCAAGTTACAATTGACGTCCCTCAAGTTACAATGTTCAATTTATTTTGCTCAGGTACCTTATTTTCGTAGAAGCTTAATCAAGATAACATCAACAGTTATTTACATAAAAGGTTGCAGTTCTAGCACTTATTTCTGTTTGGACGTCAGCCCACTAAATGCATAATGGTGATTTTTCGAATTTATCTGAGTTATCTGGAGCTAGCATTTTTGGAATTTATGTTTACTTTGAAGGCAGTAATTGCTCTGCTCAGTGTTTCCTGCGATTTAGCGTTTACTTCTATGTAGAACTGTAGAACTATGATACCCAAATGGGTTCTATCTTTATTAAATGGCCAGCATAAAAAATACAGCTTTATGGGCACTGCATGATTTGCATTTATTCACAGGCCTATCGCAGGACTACAAGTTTTTTTGAAGAAAAATAAAGCAGCGATCCTGTATTCACTCGCGAATATCAATGTCAGCGAACACTTTTATCCCTCTTCTATCAATAGTTGGATCATCTAACTTTCTCACAATTTCCCAGGGAGATATCACGGAACTATCAGTTACAAGAGAATCGACGAATTCATTAAATCGTCCTCTAAACGTGTATTGCTTCAAAAAACGAACACGAAAATCCCCATTCTCAAATCTGCTGGTAATCTGAGCCGCGAAATGTTTTTTCCTGTTGTCACCCGTTTCGAAACCAACAAGTATCCAATCATCGGATTTGAGTGGGACTGCAACCACAGGAGATGAGCTTGTGGACAATTCAGAACACGTTGTGAGATCACTTCCATTTGTTTTGTCAAACGTGTCAAGTCCACCACTGCTGCAATTATATGCGTAATTAAATGTCCTTGGATTGAAGCAACCACAAGAGGATTTGCAGTGGCAAGCCAAGTCTCTAATAAGATATCCATTTTGAGCCGACCATTTTAGGTAATGACATTTCGAAATATGTGAAATTTTGAATTTCATGCTTATGACATCGAAAAGCGTTTTTGAAAGCATGAAAATATAGGCAGGCCTAAAGAAGCAATTTCTAGCGTGACACACGGGGAAATGAAAATGACGTGTATATCTCGTGATGCATTCATGATGTCAAAATAATGAATAAAAAGTCTAGAATAAGCATAGGCCCTAGATCAAATGTGATTTTATGCATAAAATCTACCAAGCTCTCAATTTTTCTTCTTTATATCAAGTTCAAGCAATTATCATTATGAGACCTCTACAGCAGAATGATTTTTTCAATAGGCCTGGTCAATGTTTGCAGTCAGAAGCTATAGGAAGAGGCTTGATAATGTAGCTTTAGGCCTAGTGAATGAGCAAGACTAGAAGGCAACAACAGTTCATTTCTGTTCATGTCTCTCTCCATAGATAGGCTACATGTAGGCCACGGTCGGTAAAAATGCAGCAAATTCTGCAGTTGAATTTTGATCGTCAATCATCAGAGTAAGCATTCATATCTACACAAAAAGTGACATGATAAAATATAAAATAACTCACCCTTCATGTCAGGCAAGTTTGACTTCCAATATATCTTTCTGTCGATTTCCTCCTTGGACACAGTGGTTATCAAAATATCCACATTTTTTGTCAAATCGCATAAATCTCCCAGGTTATCAATAAACTCTCCACTCGAAACATGCGAATCCCATGTTCGTTTCAAAACAGCGCCGACGCCATCCGCTGCGCTTTTACCGTGCCCACTCTGACTGAAATACCATTCTAGAGAATCGATATGCAAAAAATGGCAAAGTCGAGCAAGAAGCTGAACAGTAAAACGGTTACGGTACTGTGAACTAGGGCTATCAGAGAAAATGATCAATTTCTTTACATATGTCCTGTCAATCAAATCGAGAGCTTTGTGAATATGTGTCACCACTGCTTCGGCTGTTTTCCGCCTGTCCGTACTTAATGTCGCAAAACATTTCGGTTCCTCATTTTGTGCATATGCTACTCCTTGGTGAATAGTAATTTGCTCATTGTAGCCGAAGTGTGCCGATTGAACTTCATTCCCGAATTTCATTGTGTAATTTTCACTGAAATCCACCAGCAAACAGATTTCATCTGTTGACATCATTTGCTTCGCTAGCCTCATTTCATGATATTGGTTAGTGAATGAGAATTGGTGATATACATTTCCATCGCAGTTTCACACTTCAGAGCTAGCTTCTGGACAGAATCAGTGAGTTGAACACGCTTGGTGAGTGCTACCGAGACTTCTCTGTCTTTGATTCGCTGCCATTGGACATCAGGAATTGTTGACAACGATGACAAAAATGACCCATCTTCCTCCCACTCCTTGATTGACATTCTGGAAACAGGCGCGAACAGCACAACTCTGAATAAGGCGAACATACAATTTGTCGAAGATTTTCAGACATACTTGATGACTTTAGAACTTTGATATTTCGTAATGCCTGGAGGAGCAATCGAGGATTTTCACATTTTATGCACATGCATAACTGTCTGTCAGAAAGCTTGGGCTTCACAACTTGTTTTGGTTTCAATGAAAAGAACAAGGACCGAGAAATCTTTTCTGTTGAATTTTCGGACATATATTTCATGTGCAGGTCACTGATAGAAAACAGCAGATACCTCTTCTGAAAAGACTGTCCACGAATCCTAATAAACTCTTTCTTCCCTGATGCAAGTCTGGAATTATCATCACGACAATAGAAGGAAATGACTGAGTGACGAATTGGATTTGACCGAGTAATGTTGATGGTAGCATTATTTATGGTCCTGCAATCTGTCTGTAGCAACTCTCTCAGATGACTCTTGGCACCAAGAAACTTTCTACTGACGTGTTTTAGCGTGCTGGCTAATTTTCTGCGTATTTGGTACTTTCTCTTTATTGACTTTATCAGGGCCAGGTGAACATTTATCATCAACTTTACTTTTTTTGAAGATTTCATGGCAATTTCTGATGAGGCATTTGGACCATCGTGATACAAAGGTTGGCCCACACTTCCACCTTCGGCTTTCAATCTCTCAATTCTCTTTTGAAATTTGCGCACTTGCTTTTGCAGTGCAATGTCCCTGTAATTTAGGAGTTTGACTGTTTCCCTCCTCTTTTTTATTTCTCGTTTTCTTGCTGCACGCCTCTTTGAATCACTGGCAGATCTAGCAGAAGACGAACATGTAGATGATACTCTTGAATTTGTTGCGCTCACAGATTCTGGTTCATTTGCTTCATTTTGTAGAGATTGGTTTTTAGTTGCTCTGTACTCTCTCATGTATAGTTTTCTTTTTCTTGCAAGAAGACGTTTCGGCCTAGGATTACTGTTTTCCTTGCATTTGTGACAAGATCTTAGTGCCTGCTCCCTCACCTTCATCAAACGTTCTCCGCCATCTTTCTTTAACTTTTCTCGGTATCTCCTCTTTCTCTCAAGCATCTTTTGTCTATCAGGGGCCATTTTGCAGAATACAGCCACTGTCGTTGTCGACCTAGCATGAACTGATGATTTCGTGAAGCAGCAAAAATCTCTTTGTCTGAGAGCCGTCCAATCACAGCTATTGCTTGTGCGACGATTCGATGACGTACACACGTCGATAGCTTTTTACTTCGGAGTTCTATGTGATGCGCAGGATGTGTTTCTTGTAGTCAAAGAATTTGTTTGAAAAGTGGTGACATCTTCGAAACGGAAAAATTTCTAAAAGGACCTTATCAATGGTGACACATTTTAACAAACCCTGATCATTCACAAAAGGAGGACTTCGTTCGTGTGGCGAAAGGTCTCTCAAACTAGCCAAAATTCAAGATGAATTTAGAGAATTATGTCTCAATGTTCGATAGCTCCCATCACTCTACAAAGTCAATTGTGATCGCAAAATGTGCAGAATTCAACTCACAATGCCCAAAAACTCACGAGACTAATAAAAAACACAATATATGGCTGATTTTGCTGAGGCGCTAACATAGATAGAAATGCGTAACTTGAGGGACGTCCCTCAAGTTATGATCTGTGCGTTTCTTCAATCTCTATCAAAGTGCAATGACAATTGAGAGGAACTGAATGAACAATTTAGCAGATAGCTCATTGCCACTTCCTGACATACACTTGACTGAGTTCAAACTTTTTCCAGTTGTCCGGGATCCGGTGTCCCTCAAGTTACGAATTTGTGGTGTCAAATATCCTTCATTTTACTTTAAATTCATTCTCAACATTCATTCATGAGCAATGAGACCGATTTTCCTGCGCTCCTTGCTTCATGATCATATGATAGTTTACCACAAGTAACTACTTCCATCAATATGCAGCTGCATCTTATAAAGCAAAGCGTCCCTCAAGTTAGAAATTACGCGAGTTTTTTAGCTACTAAGCTTAGTTACATGCGACAGCATCATAATCAATTCTGTTACCGTAGGTGAAGAGACTTTCAACTCCAATCGAATTTTTCTTTCAATTTCACTTCATGGCAAAGCCAAATGCGAGAAAAGCAATCAATTAGAGAAATACTTCTGTACTCTGCGAGTCAGTCCAAGATCGCAACTTACTTCATGCGACAAGGAATTTTTGGACTTTTTTTTAAACCTTTACATCTCTGTGCACCACTTATGATAAAATTACATTTAATTTTCTACGTGACCAAGTCCTTTCAGTAAGGTGCTAAATCATAGAAAAATTTAAGTTGATAAGCACATTATCGGATCATTGAATTTTAACGTGAAAGCATCAATAAACAGATTAGTAGACTTGATATTTGAATATTCCAATACAGTGTTCATCATCATCACTAAATTTGTGTTTATTGCATCTCAAACGACATGGCGATTCGTTTATTAGATATATTTTTATTCAAGGGTTGCACGAGAAATAATAGAGAATGTAATACATTTTTCGGATAATTTATGACATTAATTAATATGAATTTTGACAATTTCAATGTAATGACAGATGCCGGTAATCAATGGCACATTCACTGCAGGAGTAGATGCGGATGTTGAAGTCTGCGATAGTAGATACGGATGTTGAAGTCTGCGGGAGTAGATGCGGATGTTGAAGTCTGCGGGAGTAGATGCGGATGTTGAAGTCTGCGGGAGTAGATGCGGATGTTGAAGTCTGCAGGAGTAGATGCGGATGTTGAAGTCTGCAGGAGTAGATGCGGATGTTGAAGTCTGCGGGAGTAGATGAGGATGTTGAAGTCTGCAGGAGTAGATGCGAATGTTGAAGTCTGCGGGAGTAGATGCGGATGTTGAAGTCCCCAGGAGTAGATGAGGATGGTAAAGTCTGTGGGACTAGATGTGGTTGTTGAAGACTGTGGGACGAGATGCGGATGTTAAAGTGTGCGGTAGTAGATGCGAATGTTGACGTCTGTGGTAGGAGATGCGGATGTTGAGGTCTGTAGGAGTAGATGCGGATGTTGAAGTCTGTGGAAGTAGATGCGGATGTTGACGTCTGCGGGAGTAGATGCAGATGTTGACGTCTGCGGGAGTAGATGCGGGTGTTGAAGTCTGTCGGAGTAGATGCGGATGTTGAACTCTTTGGAAGTAGATGCGGATGTTGAAGTCTGCAGGAGTAGATGCGGATGCTGACGTCTTTGGGAGTAGATGCGGATGTTGAAGTCTGCAGGAGTAGATGCGGATGCTGAAGTCTCCGGGAGTAGATGCGGATGTTGAAGTTTGCGGTTTCAGATGCGGATGTTTAAGTATGCGGGAGTAGATGAGGATGCTGAAGTCTGCAGGAGTAGATGCGGATGTTGATGACTGCGGGAGTAGATGAAGATGCTGCAGTCTGCGGGAGTAGATGCGGATGCTGCAGTCTGCGGGAGTAGATGCGGATGTTGAAGTCTGCGGGAGTACATGCTGATGTTGATGTTTGCGGTTTTAGATGCGGATGTTGAAGTATGCGGGAGTAAATGCGGATGCTGAAGTCTGTCGGAGTAGATGCGGATGTTGAAGTCTGCAAGAGTAGATGCGAATGTTGAAGTCTGCGGTAGTAGATATGGATATTGAAGTCTGCAGGAGTAGATGCGGATGTTGAAGTCTGCAGGAGTAGATGCGGATGTTGAAGTCTGCAGGAGTAGATGCGAATGTTGAAGTCTGCAGGAGTAGATGCGGATGCTGAAGTCTGCGGGAGTAGATGCGGATGTTGAAGTCTGCGGTAGTAGATGCGGATTCTGAAGTCTGTAGGAGTAGATGCGGATGTTGAAGTCTGTGGGAGTAGATATGGATATTGAAGTCTGCAGGAGTAGATGCGGATGCTGAAGTCTGTTGGAGTAGATGCGGATGTTGAAGTCTGCGGTAGTAGATATGGATATTGAAGTCTGCAGGAGTAGATGCGGATGCTGAAGTCTGTTGGAGTAGATGCGGATGTTGAAGTCTGTGGGAGTAGATATGGATATTGAAGTCTGCAGGAGTAGATGAGGATGCTGAAGTCTGCGGGAGTAGATGCGGATGCTGAAGTCTGTTGGAGTAGATGCGAATGTTGAAGTCTGCAGGAGTAGATGCGGATTCTGAAGTCTGTAGGAGTAGATGCGGATGTTGAAGTCTGCGGGAGTGGACGTGGATGTTGAAGTCTGCGGTGTTAGATGCGGTTGTTGAAGTCTGCGGGAGTAGATGCGGATGTTGAAGTCTGCTGGAGTAGATGCCGATGTTAAAGTCTGCGGTAGTAGATGCGAATGTTGAAGTCTGCAGGAGTAGATGCGGATTCTGAAGTCTGTAGGAGTAGATGCGGATGTTGAAGTCTGTGGGAGTAGATATGGATATTGAAGTCTGCAGGAGTAGATGCGGATGCTGAAGTGTGTTGGAGTAGATGCGGATGTTGAAGTCTGCGGTAGTAGATATGGATATTGAAGTCTGCAGGAGTAGATGCGGATGCTGAAGTCTGTTGGAGTAGATGCGGATGTTGAAGTCTGTGGGAGTAGATATGGATATTGAAGTCTGCAGGAGTAGATGCGGATGCTGAAGTCTGTGGGAGTAGATGCGGATGCTGAAGTCTGTTGGAGTAGATGCGAATGTTGAAGTCTGCAGGAGTAGATGCGGATTCTGAAGTCTGTAGGAGTAGATGCGGATGTTGAAGTCTGCGGGAGTGGACGTGGATGTTGAAGTCTGCGGTGTTAGATGCGGTTGTTGAAGTCTGCGGGAGGAGATGCCGATGTTGAAGTCTGCGGGAGTAGATGCGGATATTGAAGTCTGCTGGAGTAGATGCCGATGTTAAAGTCTGCGGTAGTAGATGCGAATGTTGAAGTCTGCAGGAGTAGATGGGGATGCTGAAGTCTGCAGGAGTAGATGCGAATGCTGAAGTCTTTGCGAGTAGATGCGGATGTTGAAGTCTGCGGTAGTAGATGCGGATGCTGAAGTCTGTAGAAGTAGATGCGGATGTTGAAGTCTGCAGGAGTAGATGCGGATGTTGAAGTCTGCGGGAGGAGATGCGGATGTTGAAGTCTGCGGAAGTAGATGCGGATGCTGAAGTCTGCAGGAGTAGATGCGGATGCTGAAGTCTGTAGAAGTAGATGTGGATGTTGAAGTCTGTGGGAGTAGATGCGGATGTTGAAGTCTGCGGGAGTAGATGCGGATGTTAAAGTCTGCAGGAGTAGATGCGGATATTGAAGTCTGCGGGAATAGATGTGGATGTTGAAGTCTGCAGGAGTAGATGCGGATGTTAAAGTCTGCAGGAGTAGGTGCGGATGTTGAAGTCTGCGGGAGTAGATGAGGATGTTGAAGTCTGCAGGAGTAGATGCGAATGTTGAAGTCTGCAGGAGTAGATGCGAATGCTGAAGTCTGCAGGAGTAGATGCGGATGTTGAAGTTTGCGGTTTTAGATGCGGATGTTGAAGTCTGCGGGAGTAGATGCGGATGTTGAAGTCTGCGGGAGTAGATGCGGATATTGAAGTCTGCGGGAGGAGATGCGGATGTTGAAGTCTGCAGGAGTAGGTGCGGATGTTGAAGTCTGCGGGAGTAGATGCGGATATTGAAGTCTGCGGGAGTAGATGTGGATGTTGAAGTCTGGAGGAGTAGATGCGAAGGTTGAAGTCTGCAGGAGTAGATGCGAATGCTGAAGTCTGCAGGAGTAGATGCGGATGCTGAAGTCTTTGGGAGTAGATGCGGATGTTGAAGTCTGCAGGAGGAGATGCGGATGTTGAAGTCTGCAGGAGTAGATGCGGATGTTGAAGTGTGCGGTAGTAGATGCGGATGTTGAAGTCTGCGGGAGTAGATGCGGATGTTGAAGTTTGTGGGAGTAGATGCGGATGTTGAAGTCTGCGGGAGGAGATGCCGATGTTGAAGTCTGCAGGAGTAGATGCGGATGCTGAAGTCTGCGGTAACGGATGCGAATGTTGAAGTCTTTAGGAGTAGATGCGGATGTTGCGGTGTGCGGGAGTAGATGGGGATGCTGAAGTCTGCAGGAGTAGATGCGGATGCTGAAGTCTGCGGTAGTGGATCCGAATGTTGAAGTCTTTAGGAGTAGATGCGGTTGTTAAAGTCTGCAGCAGTAGATGGGGATGCTGAAGTCTGCAGGAGTAGATGCGGATACTGATGTCTGCGGGAGAAGATCCGGATGTTGAAGTCTGCGGTAGTAGATGCGGATTCTGAAGTCTGCGGGAGTAGATCCGGATGTTGAAGTCTGCGGTAGTAGATGCGGATTCTGAAGTCTGTAGGAGTAGATGCGGATGTTGAAGTCTGCGGTAGTAGATGCGAATGCTGAAGTCTGTAGAAGTAGATGCGTATGCTGAAGTCTGCGGGAGTAGATGCGGATATTGAAGTCTGCGGGAGGAGATGCGGATGTTAAAGTCTGCAGGAGTAGTTGCGAATGCTGAAGTCTGCAGGAGTAGATGCGGATGCTGAAGTCTTTGGGAGTACATGCGGATGTTGAAGTCTGCGGGAGTAGATGCGGATGTTGAAGTCTGCGGGAGTAGATGCGGATGTTGAAGTCTGCGGTAGTAGATGCGGATGCTGAAGTCTCCGGGAGTAGAAGCGAATGTCGAAGTCTGCAGGAGTAGATGCGGATGCTGAAGTCTGCGGGAGTGGATGCGGTTGTTGAAGTCTGCGGGAGTAGATGCCGATGTTAAAGTCTGCAGGAGTAGATGCGGATGCTGAAGTCTGCGGGAATAGATGCGGATGTTGAAGTCTGCAGGAGTAGATGCGGATGTTGATGTTTGCGGTTTTAGATGCGGATGTTGAAGTATGTGGGAGTAGATACGGATGTTGAAGTGTGTGGGAGTAGATGCGGATACTGAAGTCAGCGGTAGTAGATGATGATTTTGATGTCTGCAGCAGAT
>CAJQUW010000093.1:0-57500 GCA_907163375.1 Prostheceraeus crozeri
AAACTTTTACTCACTCAATATGATAAGGAAAACTATCTAGTCCACTTTAGCATCTTAAAATTTTATTTAGAAATGGGCATGATTTTAAAAAGAGTTCACCGCATTATTAAATTTAGACAGAAAGCCTTCCTCAAACCCTACATAGATAGTAACAGTCAGAAACGTGCACTAGCCCAAAATAATTTTGAAAAAGATTTTTATAAATATAAGAACTACAGTCTATTTGGTAAGACGATGGAGGATGTTAGAAAGCGCGTAAACTACAAACTAGTTAATGATGATCAAAAGTATCACAAATTGATCTCATCACCTCTATTCATCGATAGAGACATAATCGATGAGGATCTTGTAGGTATTAAAATGATAAAATCTGAAGTTGAGTTGTGCAAACCCATCTATATTGGTCAAGCTGTTCTAGATTACTCCAAGCTTGAAATGTATCAACTCTTCTTTAAAATACTAAAAAAACCGTGTCCTCTCGTAAAAGAGGTTCGTTTGTTGGGTGGTGACACAGATAGTTTCTTTTAAGGTATTACCACTCAAAAAGATTAAAATTTAAAAGAAGTAGGAAAATCTTTAGAAAGATATTTTGATACATCAAATTATCCTTCTAATCATCCACTATACTCCATCAAAAATAAGGCAAAACTTGGCTGCTTTAAGGATGAGACAGCAGGGAAGGAGATAGCTGAAATGATTCTCCTCCGCCCTAAAATGTATTCTATGAAATTAAAGGATAGTGATGATAGCATTAAGCGCGCTAAAGGCATATCAGATCATTGGTCTCTAACATGAAACATAACAATTTCAGGAAAGCCTACAGAAATAAAAATATAACGTTTGTCAATATGACAATCTTAAAATCTAAGTCGCATGAGATCAAAACTCATACTTTTAGGAAACGGGCGCTTTCAGCATGGGAGGATAAGAGGTGCTGGCTAGAGCACAACATATCTCTTCCACATGGACATCCTGACACAAACATACCACCACCCAAAAGAATTAAACTCACACTACCACATTCAGGAGACGTCTTAGCATAATCATCCTTTACTTAGTATTTTGATGTTGATTTCTGTAGATAAACATTGTTGTTTTATGTATCGCATGAGATTGTTTTTTCCTTGTGAATATGTGTCCACATCTGTACATTCCCCATGTGATGACTTTTCCACTGAAAGACATTTTTCCTATCCCTGTATATTTCCACCCTTCACGAAGTAAAAAGACTTTTTGTATATAACAATGTTTATTGAAGTGCGCTCATGTATATATTTTCAGTGGATGTTGTATAAAGTCTATTCCTTCACATTCATGTACATATTTCAATAAATGTTGTATAAAGACTTCACTTTGTTTTCCGAAACACTAACGTTATGAGGGATTTAGTACCTTTCACATGGATGCACTCTTGTAAACCATTGGTAATTTTGATAGCAATAGAGGGTATAGTTTGTTTGACGACGGGATGATAGAAAATAGATTCAAACATCTTCTCGACTATTCCATATGAAGCGTCTTTATCATGAATGAAATCACGTAAAATGTATTCTTTTTTCTCACCAACAGAAATAGGTAGAATCAAATCACTTTGAATGTAAAGTTGCTGTTCATGTTTATCAAGTGTCATTGGTGTTTCTATACCAATCGTATGCGCAGCAGCAAACACAGTTTGTAGCATTGAAAAACCAAAGAGTTTTTTCAAATTTTTACTCAATTGACATTGAATGTCATCACCCAGTCTCAGAACAACGCGTTGATTTTCAATTGAAAACGAAATGTGGTGTGTCTTTACATCATATTTACTTTTCATCACATGCTTCAACTTCTGTTGTATATAAGGATTTACTACATGAATGAAGCTTTCAACTGTATGATATAGACGCGGCATTATATTGATAGCAACTTTAGATTCTTCATAAGACTGGTAAATTTTCTTGATGCGATCGCCATAGATGTCCACCCACCATTCATCATTAACTGAATCAGCTTTAGTGTGATATTCATGAGAAGCATATACCACACCGCTTCCAATAATAGGTGTATAATGTCTTACAAAATGACGCAAGGTTGGAGAGAAATAAACTGTAAGTTTGTCATTATATTTCTGAATAACCAACTTATTTTTGTCCGCCATAATTTTCTCTCCATACTTCTTACCCACAGTCTCATTCCATCGTTTTACTAACTCAATAAGTGATAAAGGTTGAACACCACGCTTTTTCAAAATGATGCGTTCTTCGCATTCTACAACATCTTCATCAAATATTTTAAATCTATAATGAAATTTGTTGATTCGATTTGAATAAACTTTTTTAACATTTGCAGTAGCAATTGACGTTAGATGTAGTCCATGACCAAAACCGAGATGCGGATAGAATTCACTATCCAACCTCAGCGTAAGACCTTTAGTAAAAGAATGAAAGCGGAGGAACTGTCTCCCACTCCAATGATAGATAGTAAACTCATAAGCTTTCTGATTTTTATTCTTCATGATGGAAGTATTACCACTGTTGAATGCCTTAATAATTTTCTCATTCCCAAATGGCTCATAAGAATCTGATTTTATCTGAATCCATTCATAGTTCCACTTTCCATCTGATGTTAAATTGTATGGGAACTGAAATGCATTATTCATCGTTATTCCATCATGGGTGCGAGGAGTCAATATCATTTCTTCCAAATCATTCACATTCTGAATATTGCTATCATAGCAAATACTAGAAACGCCAACCTCCCATTCACCTTCTAAATGCAGTGGGCGATTTAATTCTACTCGATAGTCTGATGGTTTATTTTTGGGAAATTTATTCATAGAAGCATTACTGGGCAAGTAGATTAGAAACGAGTCCTTATTTTCACTTTCCATATTATTCACATTGGAAAAATATATTAGCATACGTTTGCATTAACTCTTCATTCGGAAATGGAGTGTGATACTTGTCACAGCATCTTTATGAAAAGGAATCAACGCACCAGCATCGTCATAAATGGCAATATCAATTTGTGGGATGTAGTTTGATTTCAGCTTTGTATAATGCACTTTCTTGAAAGTATGCTCAGATAAAATACTGCAGCTCTTTGGCTGGTATGGTATCATTGCTAACAATGGAGCTTCAACATCTCCCACACGTACATCTTCACCAATATTGGAATATATCTGAAAATAGTTAATACGACGCGATAGCGACATGTCTGCGCTAGCTTTGGTTACAGTACCACTTTTAAAGATATTTTGGTCAAAACCCAAAATGTCCATTAGAGTTTTATCCATAATTAGTTCAATACCTTTTCCACTTATAGTGAGAGACAAAGTACCTTCTTTTTCAGAAAATGAAATATGTTGGTCATTAATCACTTCATTTAAATAATCTACAACCAATTTAACTGAAGTAATGATGCGAGGCATCAGCACTCTTGTTTCATGTAAGATACCACCGAAAGGCTCTACACACTTTCTGTATAAAGATGCGCTCCATTCTGTATCAAATTGATTTGACCTTTCACATGGTAAATGTTGCATATTAAATTTTCCATGAACAGCTGCAGAATGATGTCGCAAGAACTGATGAAAATCTTTTGAACAAATTAATACTAGATCATCATCATTTAATTTACTTATTGCAATATGATTAGATGATTTAATATAAGTCAATGTTGCCACTTGTTTACCATCAACTCGAAGGAGATAATTAAATTTCTTCAATAATGTTTCAGGAGTCATGTTTGTCTTTCTTGGCTTAATCACAATCTTCTTCACCAACGTCTTCTCATTTTTGGAATAAGATCTACATAATAAGCTTCCTCTCGATATATTAACTGTTTATGAGCACTTATGTGGTAATTAACGTTAAAATTATCATAGCTTGTCAAGGCGCTAGCGAGGTAACCTAAATCATTTCTTAAACTTGGACTTAAACCAACAATCCAATCTTTCTCAACTACATGATGTATATAAGTATAATCATCATTGTGTGGAGTAAATTGGGCAATATGTTTACACGCTTTATTCAAGAAATCATATATAAACTTTTTACATGATAAGAGATCTTTCTTTGGCCACTGTGGAATGTATACTCGGCAGCCCTTTTCACATTGGTAAGCAGCTGTACGTCTCATATTAATAGTCATCACCTCATGATCAAAAGTATAGACACAGTTGCTATAAACAAGTTGAGTGACACCCACTTCCCAATTCCCATTTAGCTGTTGTGCATGATCAATGGGAGTAGAAAAGACTGCGGCTCGATTACTAGTAAATCTCTTTGTAGCCGCATTGCTAAGCAAAATATGATAAAACGACATTTTTATATTGCTAATCTGCAACTTTGCATAACATCATGAAGACTTGGATTTTGGACTCTCTACAATATATCAGAGTTGATCGTGATGGAAACGTACATTTCAAAAATTCTCATGGTCATACATCAAGAGGAATTACATTAACATGGCGACAATTTGTCAACCTCAATGATATCATGAGGGATTTGGAATATTTGAAACATTAAGATTCATCTCCCTGGGTGATCAAGTTTGGCTTCAACATTACAGAAATGAAATTCAAATCTACCATTCTCATTCCGCAAACTGTTTCTCATTTCGCAAATACAATTGGGAGAAGTATAGAAGATACATACATCGCTCCATCATGACATTTATTCGTCGTGAGTTCATCGCCCTACTATGCAAATCTTAATCAGATATGACTATCACGCACCATGAGTTGGAAATTAGATTCCCTACAACGTATTGAAACGGATCATGATCGAAACGTCTATTTCAAAGATTCAACTGGAAATGTGAGAAGAGAGTTTGCTTTATCTTATCGCCATTTTCAATCTCTACATCATATCATGAAGGATTTAAAATACTTCTATATGAAAAGACATTCACGTATTGGAAATCGCATCTGGCTGCGCGTCAACAATCGGCGAATTCAACTCTATCATTCCCAACTTCATACTAACTTCACATTTCATCAAGGTAGTTGGGAAAAGTATAAAAGGAAGGTACATCGCTCAATTTACTCATTCTTTCATCATGAAGCGCCATCGCTACACCATCGTCAACATTCTCCGTCGCTTCAGACTCTACACCAAAATCGATCTCACAACATTACACCAACAGCTTCCAAACAGCAAGTATTACCCGGGTCGTCCTCAAATGTTAGTGGTGAAGATGAACAATTCACGGAATCTTCAACTCTTCCCAAATGGGACTGTACAGATTCTCGGCGCCCTTTCTCATTCATCGGCGCAGTCAATGCGCTTAGAGCTACAAAGACTACTACGTCGGATATGGAAGAGGGAGAGGTGTGTGATGTCGAATCTGACTGTGGACAATATGGTGATCTCTACTCAATTGAGTGACAGTCTATCATTTTTGAAGATTCGTACCAGCAGTTACAGTTTGTGTTATGAACCCGAACTTTTTCCTGCAGCTCTCATTAGTTGTTGGTTACCTGTGCATGTGGCAATCTTTCATAATAGTAAAGTGATCATTACTGGACTAAAATCTCATGTACAAGCAAATATGATCCTAGACTATCTCATTGAGTATGTACGTACCCAGCGGATTGTAAAATAAAAAACAATTTTTCCAACATGATGTTTTTATTTCAAATCATGATAGAACTTACAAATCATTTTTTCATTAGAGGATGGATTACATGAAAAGTTTTGAATAACAGATACAAATCGAGATACATGTAAACGTCTTAAGATGAAGTACAGTACAAAAGCACCACACGTTGATGAAAGTGGATGTTGTAGTATGCGTTCATTTCGCTGATATTGACGCGTATGTTTTCTCAACCACTGCTGTGTTGGTATATTTGGAGGTTGAGCAAGAGAGTCAAATAGTTCACCACGTCGGTCTTCTCCAATAAAGATCGCTTTCCAATGCTCACCGCATAAATTCTGTGAATGAGTGTTTAGCACAATAAAGATGGGATAGTGATTTACTGCAGGTGGTAAGGTATCGAGTGAATAGACATTATCGAAAGCTTTCAACGTCGCTTCGTCTGCATTACGCTGCACTTTAGTCTTAATATCGTCAGCAGTCAACCAACTCATTAACGATTATACTGAAGAATCACGTCACGATACTTTGTAATTTCAATATTTGAATCGAAGACTGCATAAATTAATACATTGATCGTCTCAGGTAGTGTTCTTTTGAACGTTAAATCCAAACGAATATTATGAGGCACGTTCGCTTGACGATAGGGTGCACTAATATCGCTGTCAGCAGTCAAATCAAATGCATAAATAGTATATCCACTCTTAAACTCTTTCATAGTCAGTCCGTTGGTGTCATCCGTATTGTAAAAGCCAAAAACATCCATAAAATCAACATAACTGCGCATAAATTGATCTGAAGCAAAATCTGGTTTGTAGGGTGGACCAGGATGACTCACACCATTTACACGTAAAGCAATTTCACTTAACTGATTGTGTTTAAAATTGAAAGGATTCTTCTTTATATTACCATTAAATGCATCATTTTCAACCATTGCCACCATGAGGAGCTTCGGTGCTTCCGATGGAAAGAGGCCATCTTTCATGAAACTCTTTTGATCTTTCGGAATTGTAAAGGTGAGAAGCTTTGTATGCTGAATGGGGTAAATGGCATTTTGGCGGTTAAGGCCTTCAGCATGCCCTCTAATGACACTTGGATTCGGTACTACTCGACGAATGTAAAGTGCAATATCTTCCACATGAATTCTAAAATTGTCAACTTTAGCAAATGCATTCAGCGCAAATTCAGGCTTATTCAATGTCAGCTTGAGTCGCATGCTGGTATTACACAGTAAAAACTTTGACTGTCTAAAGAAGTCTAAATTCAGCGGACCATATAGCTGACATACTCTACTATCTTTAATCATAGCAGATCGCTTTACAAAGCCACTGTTTGTTTCAACATCAAATTTTCCTGCTTCATCTCTGTACCATCCCATGGCTTCCATATGACTTTTTTGTGCTGCTGGATGAAACTGTGATACATGATTGAAATATGATTTATAGGGATAATCGCTTTCACCACCTTCCAATTGCTGCTCTCCAATCGTTAGAGAAACATCACGAAGTAATGTAGTCAATGGTAAATTGTTCAGTCCAACTTTATGTGCATCGTCAATAGCAGTTCCATCTGCTTGCTGAATTCTAAACCTCAAATCAAGCATCGCATAACTCAAATCTATGTAGTCATCACTACCACCAGGAATAACAAATTCAATGGGGCCAGCATTCTCAGCTGTTCGAGGATGATAATCTACAATACTTGAACTAAGAATATCTGTCTGTATGGCTTGTTGATCGAACAAACAAAAACCGGAAGTTTTACACTCCATGATTAGAAGTTATAGCAGCGTCGTCGTTTAGCGCCTCATGAATGATTAGAGCCTCTGCGACGTTTGCGTGAATGCCTTTTGACTGAAGATCGCACCTTACCAGCTCCGCGATGTTTCCTCCTTCCTTTATTCATTCGTTTAGGTGATTTCTTTCCTTGAGTAACACCAGCAATGGTCTGCTTCAATGTTTTTAAACCGCGTTCCTTCCCACGATTCAACAAACTGCTCTTAAAACTTCTACCTCTGGAAAGATCACTAGCAACATCACCAGCAAAGCCAACGGCATTACTTAAAACATTTCGTTTTAAAGATCTACCGACATTGGATATGAGAGGTGCTACAACAGATTTCAGTGCACCATGTATGCTACCTCCACGTTGGCGGCGAGCACCGATGTAAATTTGTCCTCCGCCACTTACATAGGAGGGTCGTGAATAAAATGAGGCAGTTGGATTCATAGCTCAAACCCTAAACATTGTTAGTTACAACTTTGCATGAATCACTGTCGATCACTTAGATGAAAGATGTCGGCACGACGCATCCAAGAGTTCATACTTGAAGGATAACCAGTCCATTTAACAAGACACCATTCTTCACCTTGCCGTTTTTTACATCGAATGATTTTCTCTACCAAATATGTTTCACTTTCAGTGACTACCTCAATCTCATCGCGGTAAAAGCTACCCTCAATTTCTTCATTATCGTAATCTTTCAACTTGTAGGTGGTCGGAGAGTCTTTTTGATTAATCCTTGATACTGTAAATACCTCCTCTGTCCAATTCGGAAGGTACCCTTTAGCAAAAACACTTTTCACTTTTGAGATACGAACTTTATCGCCAATTTTCACATCACTTTTCACATGAGTGCGTTTACGTTGGAATGATTCGCGCACTTTATCTACATTGTTAGCATTTACATCTACTGGTCTGAGTCCAATAGAACGATGGATAGAGTGATTGTAGGCATGGAGTGTATCTTGTAGAACCTTTGTCCAATTTTGTGTCAAGTTGGCAGTAAAATGTCGCCACAAGCGATTTTTTAATGTGCGATTAAAACGTTCAACGAGTGCAGCTTTATAAGCGCTCTTTACACTAAACAACTCAATGTCATGCCTCTCAAATAATCCTGCCACATGCTGATTTTCAAACTCTTTTCCTTGATCACTCTGAATTCTTTTTGGAATCCGACCTTCTCGAAAAATTGTTTGGAATGCTTTTGCTACTCCTTTCCCTTCTTTAGTTTTTAAAGGTTGAGCCCACGCATAACGCGAGAAAATATCAATGACGGTTAAAATAAAATTATTGCCCGAGTTATGTTTTGAAATGGAGGCAACATCACACAAATCTGCTTGCCACTGTTCATCGATGTCATGAACAATATAATGGCGGGTGCGGTACTTCTTTTTCGCTTGTTTGTGGAGTGTATAGGTAGCCTGACCCTTTAACCATCGTTTCACTTGTGATTGTGGAAGACCACTCGCTTTTGATAATTTCTTGATAGATGCAAATCCTGCCGGATGTTTTACATCATAATAGATTGACTTCAAACGTTCAGTCGATGACGGCTGACTCTTTTTCCTCCTTCTCATCTTTTTGTTTTCTTGCCTTTCTACATTTACAACAACTGCAGCATTTAGCTTTAGCAGTTTTGCGATCGTGTTCACATTGCTTAGGGGTTTCATTATGAGAGCTGGCGCAGCAAGTGCAAGTGACAACGACATTCACCTCTGGCGGCTCATTACATGGCAAGCAACACATCTGCTTCATATTAATAGTCTGAGAACATGTATTTCCTAGGAGGAGCTGTTTTACGTTTTCCTTTTACCAGTTTTAGTGGCGATGTAGATCTACGTCGAGTTCTTCCTCTTGTTTGCTTAGTGAGTGTGGGAGGGGATGTAGCAGGTGACGTCTTAAACCAATTTGTTGGCATTTTCATCGCCTGAAGCATTGGAGTAGTAGCCACTGTTGAATCAAGTTCTTTCAATGTCTCATTATTTAAAGCAAATTTTGGCACATTATGCTTTTTCAATAGTTTAAGAAAGTATGACCAACCAGGTGGAACATAGCCCTGACGGCGCTTTCTACGTGTCGCATACTGAATCAAGTCTTCATAACGTGAAGCATCAATCACTTTATTTTCATCTGTAATGATTTCTCCTCTATCATTTACATTGAGATGGGGTTCAATACTGTTGAAAAGAGATATGGCATGTGCGCGAGATGCTAAAGGTGTAGCAGTCGATACAGAGTCACGCATCTTATTCTTCAAGTTTTTCAATTGCTCAACAGTTTCCGATTGTAATAATACAGCACGATGTGGATCTTTGATGTGAACATTTTGCTGATAATCTATTTCTTTCCTATACATTTGATTTGCAAGAGGTTGCTTTACTTGCTGCATGGCAGTCAATTGTACATATTCATCCTGAGGAATAACAATCATGCGAGAATAAGAACTCATAGTTTGTAGATAATCATGGGAGTTTTCAAAATATCACTTCGAAATCTAAATTCTTCCGGACACTCTTGCGTAAAGTCAATGAATAAGTAACCGTATGGTTTTTCAGTAGCTGCTTGAAAAATTTCAATTAAGGCTTTTGATCCTCTGGGTGCAACTTGTCGCGCTAAAATTTCAAATTGACTTTTATCTCGCGGATTCTTGAAAATAGCATAATAGTGTGTATTCAGGTTTCGTGTACGAGCTTCTTTTCCATCAGGAAACAAATTTTGTGTAATATAGATGATAAAACACCTTTTATGGTGTGCTGCGCGAGTGAACATATCTGTAACATCTTTTGAATTCTTACTTTCTTTTAATAAATCATCCAATACAACAACATCATTAGACTGAAGTTTATCCACTGGAATAATTCCTTCATGTCGAATAAAGTTGCGACTTTGCAATTCCTGAAACAGCGACGGTTGATAAATACCATAACACCAAATCACTCGATTGATAGGTTCCTTAAACAACTCCCTTCTTTTATCCAATAAATTCAGCGTGAAAACAGTTTTACCTGCATGAGATGGACCTGATACAGTCAGAACTTTATCACATTGAAGTCTGAAATCCATTTTATTACTTTGAGACTCAACATTTGCATAATTAACGCTTAGAGCCAAAGATATTACCCAATAGGTTGCCCACGGCAGGAGCTATCATTGGAAGTATTGCTGAAAGGAAACCGCCCTTTTGTGTTAGAGTTTTCCTCTTTCTTTGAAGGGCGACTTTAGGATTGGAGATGAAACGCAATTTCGTAGCATATCGCTTAAGTAACTTTCGTTGTTTTGGTGCTAATTTCTTCGTCCTCAACTTTCTCACATGAGAAATAATTTCATGAATGAATTTATCGTTGGCATGTCGTATAGCATTGTATCGCTGATTTGCTTTCATTCGTCGGAGAGCATGAATGGCTGAAGAAAACTTTTGACTTTTACGTTTCGTCATTTTACGTTTCGCCATTTTTCGTGTTAGTCTTTGCTAAAACCTATCTTTACCACATTTGCATAGGTACTAACTATTGCGACATAAGTGACACTCGAAATGAGCAATATCACAGTGGTTACATTGGCAAAGTTGAATGCAATTACGTATGAAACAGCGTTGACAAAAAGCATGCTTACATCTCTTGAAGATGCGCTTTTCATTTCCATCCTTCCGCTTACATACATCGCAACACATAGTTTCACCGTTACTGATGTCTATAGCAAGTCTTTTTGAAGATATGAATTTGCTAGCCTTTTCTAAATAATAGACGCATGTACAGAAGGAATATACTTCGAGAGTGAGCAGACATAGCTCGAAAACCAGTTGTGCTACAATCAAGTACCACTGCATTTTTAATTTTTGTTTATGGAAAGTTGAATGTGAATATCTGAAATCGCTTCAATCACTAGACTGCTACCATGATGGTTAAATGCGTTAAGACGTTCGGCAATTTTTATCATATGTCTTTTAAAAAATTCTTGGGGGTGATCTACCACTTCCATTGAATAAGAAGCAAAATGGAAAGAGCGACTTTCCACCTCTTGCTTTCCAAAATGACTAAACTTAATTTTCGCAACTAATCGCGCCATGATAATGCTATCAGAGAATGTATTCATTAACTCTAGAAATAGAGTGCTAGCATCATCAACCACTGCTTCGATGTCGGTCTCATCTTTATGAAAATTTATCACATAATCTTGAACAGCTCCTTTTAAACTTTGCCTATGAAAACGTAATGTTCCGCAGTCGTTTGAGAAAGACATAATCGCCCTTTATCTAACCCATCCATTGCATGAAAACAACAACTCTTCTCATAGTAACATTTATTGAATAACGGTAATAAGCATGCATTATAAATCAATGGTTTGAAAGAGATAAAATAGATACAGCTGGTAACTATCATACAGCGAGCAATGATAACCATACAGGACTTTGGCAGTGTTGAGGTAAGGAGGAAAGAAGCATTGGTTATGAACGTAGCTACTACAACGAACAGACAAAATAGGAACACACAAATCCTTAAAACGTTTCGTGACTTCATGATAATGTTGATTCACTCTAGTATCCCAAGGTGGGAGCAAAATATCATCAATGATTAGATTGGGAAATACTTTCCTCTCCTTACCAGGATTATTACAAAAGATGCGTATAACATTGAAAGCAGCTAACCATCGTTTAAAGTCAATAAGAAGAGCACTCTCACAAGAAAAGCCATAGTCTTGCAAATATTTCAGATTAAGTCCATGAATGTGTTTTCTCGCCCATTGATCAACATTGGGATCGCAGTTGGCATGTTGATGATAGACACTGACAATCTGATATGTCCAATTGTTCATAGCAATAGCACTGAGCTCCTGTACAGGTTCACCCTCACAATCCATAAAAATGATGATAGAAGCCTAAAACGGAAATTTACACATCTAAGGAAACGTTCTATAACATATTACAAAATGAAGAATTACATCGATGCTTTTCACGACAAAATACACAAATGATATGATGGCAACGAAGAAGTAAAATGTATCTAATAAGACCACGTCTACGACACTCAAAGCACATAAGCGAATTGTCATAGGGTAGAGTTAGGAAAGGACTAGCAATTCTCCTTCTTTGATTTGCGTTTTGATGTAGCATTCTTCTCCGACTTGCGCTTCGTACCACTGCTGTTAAGGATTTGATCAATTATGTCGTCCACGTTGGGTGGTTTCGGAATATATAGGATGGATTCCATATGCATGGAGAGAGAGGCTATTTTATTATCCTTGTGTCGACCATAATATAGCCCATTCACTTTGAAAAGGATATCCCAAGTACCTTCTCCGAGCTCATCACATCTGATGGGTATTGAATGATCTCCATCCTTCTTATAGTAAGTACACCAATGTGATACCGGTAGGCAAATGTGATTACCATCCCAAATCTTTCTATAGGGAGTATCCTTGTCATCTCTCGCCTTCCACTCTTGAGCAAGAGGAGTAGGAATGTCCATATTTAATGTCACGTACTCCTCAATAATATCAAGTTGGTGGCGAATGTACGGACTCACGGGGATCAGTATGTAGTCCCCATACTGATTGTGCATTATCTTGACATCCGTGGAAGGGAGCATTCCCGTTTGGAGTACTACGCTATGATCATCATAACGCAAGGCTTGTTTAAATTTACGCTGTAGCGGTGTAGGATTATGTACCTTGGATGTTTCTTCCACTGGCCTCAGTTGTAGATGATCTGACCGTAGCGAACCTTGTAACGTTTGACCGCCATTTTGTCCTACTAGTGCAGCAGATAGAGTAGATGCCTGAAAATGAAAAAAGATTGTATTAAGTTTACGTTCAAGGGAGGAGAGGGAGGGAAGTAGCGACTTACCATTTTAGTTGGATAATAGAATAGGGAACTAGAGAGAGAGAAAATGTGCGTCCGTCACTCGTGTGATTCAACGATGGAATGATTCTCACTGTGGAAGGCTCGCTATTTATAAAGAAATGCTTGATTCTCATTGGATGATGATCCTCATTGGACAATAACATCAAGCTGATTCGAAATCTAACTCCGTCGTTTTTCGCCAATGTCCCAAAATCGTAAATGGCGTCTCACATGTAAACGAAGGCAGATAGGAACAAGCCGATTGTTTCACTGAATTTGTCTCACTCTTAGCTTTCAAACGAGCTATCGCACGACAAAATCCGTCCACTGGAAGCCAAAATCGAAGCAAGCTGTCCAGAGGGGGGGGAGGACGTCAGTGAAATTTCAAAGTTTGATGAAACAAACTTTGGTAAAGGTCCCAGGTCGAAATTCCACACTTTGGAAAATTTTTAATTTTTCCCATACAAAGTCACTCTGACACTTAGGATTTTTTCAGGTGAGCTCCGACCTAAAATCTTGTAACCGCTCTAACTTTTGAACGGCTGCTCCGATTGACTCGCAACGAAAAATGCGGTCGAGCAGTGTTTCATCCTCTTTCCAATGCAAGTCGAACGAACAAAATCCGTCCACTAGAACCAAAGTTAGATCAAAGGGGGGGGGGACGTCAGCGAAAAATTTTTATCTCCGATTGCTTTCAAATTCACCATACAGATGCAGAATTTCACGCTGAATCCGAATCTGACCTCCGTTTTCACATCCGAGGCTTCGTTTGGACACTACACACCAAAACATCCCACAGTTTAACCAAGACAACCTAGACGGTCGCCCAGGTCAACCTAGACGGTCGCCCAAGTCCACCAGGCGGTCGGACACAGACACCCGAGACTCACACACTGGCGGACCAGAGGGGGGGGGGACGTCAGCGGAACCTCGACGGCACATCACGACACTGGCGGACCAGAGGGGGGGGACTCAGACACGACGGCGGCCATCTTGCGCTATCTGGTGTTCGCCGTTTTCTTACTACTACCGTACTAGGACACCTCCGGACTCTATAAGGAAAAATAAATTTATTTAAAAAAAAACAAAAAAAAGTAAAAAAATATATTACCTCCAGACTCTTATAAGGAAAAAAAATAAAAGATACCTCCAGAATAAGCATAGGAAATAGTTCATACACTGAAAAGAGTTTTATAAAAATAAAAAATAAAATGATAAAGTAGAAAAAAAGTTTTAAGTTCGTTGGGATTTTTTCATACACTGAGAATGAGTATAGGAAATAGTTCATACACTGAAAAGAGTTTTATAAAAATAAAAAAATAAAATGATAAAATCAGAAAAAAAGTTTTAAGTTCGTTGGGATTTTTTCATATACTGAGAATGAGAAATGTAAAAAAATGACCTCCAGACTCTTATAAAAGTAAAATAAAATAAGGTATCTTCAGAAATGTAAAAAAATATATGACCTCCAGACTCTTATAAAAGTAAAAAAATATGATATCTCAAAAAATGAGTATAGGAAATATTTCATACACTGAAAAAGAGTTTTATAAATAAAAATAATTTTAAGTATAAAATCAGAAGATTGTACTCAAAATATTTATTAAAAAAATGGAAGAAACAAAAGTGGAAGGAACCGCATTAATGAAAGAAACAAAAGTGGAAGAAACCGCAAGACTATATCCTTCGTTATCATATGAACGTAGTTCTACTTTAATGGACATTGAAAAAATGAACATCGAAAAGATGAACAAAGGAAAACATAAAGATAGATTTAGGTATATGAAAGATAAAGAATCTCAATTATTATTAAGATTAGAGCATTATAAAAAATTAAGAAAGACATGGTCTAATGTTAAGAATGTAACACAAGGAATTGGCATATTCTTAACAATAAGTTTAAGTGCTTTAACAATTGTTATATCTTTAGGTGTTTTAGTAATTCCAGTAGTTGCTGCAGCTTTAACAGGTACGGGTGTTTTTGCAACTTCACTTATTACAATGTTAGATAAATCTTTAATATCTAAGAAACGAAAATCATTAAAAACTAAGCATTTACATATTAAAGAAGTCTATGACAAATTGCATTACTACTTTCAAAGAGTATGTGATGATAATGTTATTACGTTCGATGAGATTGAAAAATTTGATCAAATAGCTAATGAAGTAAATCAAATATCATTTCATTTAAAGACCAAAAAAGTTGATGATAAGAATAAACAGTATGGTAAAACTTTTAGTGATGGTAAAATTCTAATGAAGAAAATGATAAAATTTTTTTAGAAGAGCTAAAAACTTTATTAGACAAAACTTTATTAAACAAATCTTTAGACGAGAAAACTTTAAACGAAGAGATGTTAGACAACAAAGAAATAAAAAAATAATTTGTTCAGTAAAATGTTTTTTGTTGTATTCCAATGTTACCAAAAAATTCAAATATTATATTTTAAAAATGGATAAAATTAAAGCTGATAATAATAACAAAAAATATTATAATACTATATTTGTATATTTTTATCACTCGGTAAACAAATCTTCTATCGACTTTCAGTCGGGGCGAAGCCCCTCAAGGCAAAGCCTAGTCAGAAAACAATTGTTCGATAACTCTATCATGAATTTTTTATCAATATTAATTGTAATGAAGCCATAATCTTTTGACCAAGCATTATTACACGAATGCTTAAATTCATCTTTATCTCTTATACATGAATCTCTTAACAAATCACATAAGTTTCTTGCATTTATTTCAAATAGTATAAATAAATTTGCATTCTTTCTAATAACACTTCCGTCTAATGAATACATACTTTGTGTTAAATAAAAAACACTACAATTATTATGTCTACCTCTTGTGAAATAATTTCTCTGAACTGACTGATTTCTATCATTAACACAATCATCAAAAATTACACAATGTTTCATTCTTTTATCTAGTTTACTAGGATCTTGCATATTACCACTATCATCTATTAATTGTATCTTTATGTGTTTATTTTTATTGGATTCTACTAACTGATCATTTTTTGCTGCTTCTTCACACCACGAACTTATTTCTTCTTCATATTCAGAATTTTCATATTCTTTGAATAATGAAGCAATTGCTGTTTTTTTAAGATTATTTTCAAATCCATATTTTAAAAATTGATAGACGGGTTGTTCTGCTGTTGTTGCATAAATTATAAGATTGTTATAATCCAAAAAATTTGGAGTCGTTAAAATTTTAAATAATGGATATGTTTTTCCACATCCTGATCTTCCACAGATAACTGCTAAAACTTTATTAGATAAATTTGGATGATGATTAAATTTAAGTTTTTTTTATTTAATGGTAGTACTTCACTCATTTTTTAATAAAAAAATTTTATTTTTATTTTAAAAGAAGAAGAAGAAAATTAAACTTCTCTAGCTTCGCGTGGGAGTTTATACCTCTCGAACGGGAGTTTATACCTCCCGAACGGGGGTTTATATCTCTCGAACCAAAAGATCTATCATAATCTCTTCACCTCCAAAATTTATTTCTTGTCCTTTCTCATCAGTGATTCTAATGTTAATGTTGTTAATAGTTTTTCTTGTAATAGGAAAATATATTAATGTTTGTGGAATTACATTTAATCTATAACCAATGGGTACAGTAAAAGCTGGAAAACTGAATATTAAATTTGATAATTTACCATTTATATATCCTCCTTCAATAATGTCACAATGTACAACAATTGAATTTATTTCAGTTATTTTTGGAATCTTCTCACCAAAATGATAACCTTGACTATAGGTTTGTTTATTAAATCCTAATAGCTTTGACAATGATCTATCATGATTAAAATCAACTTGATGATTTTCGTCTAAAGTAAGAGAAAATTTATTAACTGCCGGTTCAACTGCAAATGTAATTGTTTCTTATCTTTAAATGGTATACCTAAATGTCTCTTAATTTCATTTGATATTGATTCAACTTCGTGACAACCAGGAAGAAAAGTTAATATTTTCCACGTTTTACCTTTATCAGTAGAATATCTAAATTGATCATTCACATCTTTGATAACGTTTTGAATAGTGTTAAATGTAGAGAAACTAGTCAATGCAATTTGATAATTTTTATTTTGTTCTAAATGTAGAATGGGTTCTAAATTACAAGTGTGTGATGAAGTAGTTGTTATAATTTTTAACGTCGTACTAAATTTTGATGAACACAAAATCTCTGTTAAATTTTCTCAATGATTATTAATTTTGTCAAAATCTACTGATGATAATTCTCTCGAAGACATTTTTAAACTAAAAAAGTTAAACAGATATTTATTTATGAAATATTTTTTTATAAAAAATCGTAGATAAAAAATCATACATAAAAATTAGAAACAACATATTTCAGCTATACTTTTATAATCCTCTTCCTTGAGAATCTTCATTTCTAACAGTCTTTTCAATGTAGCATGAATTTCATTGAAACTAGAATTATGTTCTTCTTTTATTGCAGATATTAAAATATTTAATCTATTTAGTAATTCTTGTGGTTCATCTGGTAAAAATACAGTTGTTTCTGTTTTAAAACCTTTCCCTACTTTAACTCCCGATGATAATAAATTTTTTAATTGTTTATAACGTCTAAGAGATTTTACTGCACCAACTCTATCTAACATAGCTTTATATTTTATAAGATCTTCTATAGCATAATTTTTTAAATCTGCTCCTCTTAAAAGATCAACAAAATTTTTATCTAAACTAATAGGTGATTTATCTGGTGAAAAAATTAAACCTCGAAAAGGTTGTGGAAGTATTTCTTTTCCACCAAGATAAAATCTTGCAAATAATTTTTTATCTAAAAAGAAAGTAGAATGTTCGAATAACATAGATTTTGGTAATTTTTTATCTATGTTTGCTTCTAACAAACCATAATCATCTAATAGTGTTTTAAGTACTGGATCCGCTATATCAACACGTTTTTCATTAATTTGTTTTTCAAGAGTTTTAAATGGTTCGACAGTTTTTTCATAATCAGTTTTTACTTCTTCAGTTAATTTTAATTGATCAAACGTATCAGATTGTATACCAGCTTTTTTCATTCTATGCTGAAGATGATTTTCTTTCATAATATTTCTTTGTTTTATTAACTCGTCTAATTGTTTAATTCTTTTAAAATTATCAGCTCTAATTTTATCCATTTTTTATATTATATTTTTATATTATATTATATTTTTATATTATTTTATATTTTTATATTATTTTATATTTTATTAAATTTAACTAATTTAGAAATTGGAAAATTAAAAAGGTAAAGTATTCTATCAGGTAAAATCATTCTTTTATCATCAAATGGATCTAATGCTAATTTATGTTCCTCTTTTAAATACATTTTATGTTTTTTTGAATTAAGTCTGTAATTATATGCTGTTTTTATTTCATTATTGAATAATACATTTTTATAATCTTGAAATGTTATTTGATTAGCCACTGATGCCTTTGAAATTCCTTTTAATGTTTTAGAATCTTTGTTAGAATTTGTATTATAACAATAGCATTTAGATTTTAAAAATATAGCTCCTGTTATGTACTTTTTATTTCCTAACTCATCTTTTACTTTACATAAATCAGAAGGATGAATGATATCTTTTATGTTATTAATTTCTTCATCAAGTGAAGAATTATACGGTATTGTTAATTCTAAGAAAACGGAATCCGTATCTGTAAAGTGTAATTTATAGTTTTTGCCATAAGCAGGTGCTAAATAATCATATATAAATCTATACATAAATAGCTTAGCTAATTCTAATATAGTGAAACCAATAAAATTAAACTTATCTTGTTTTATAATGTTTCGTCTTAGATGTACTGCACATAGTTCATCACTGAATCTAGTAGTTCTTTTATATGTAGGTTTCCTTGTTAAATTTTGAAACCTATCTCTATCATAAACTATTTCAATATTTTGTCTATTACGCACATTTTCTAAAGTCTTACCATAAATGAATTATTCATTAATTTGAAGAATACGTTTCCAAAATCATCTTTATTTTTTAGCTACGTTTTACAATATTGAACTCTATATAATTTTTTAACCACCTAGATTTTCTATACACTAGTTTCCGGTGAATTTCAAGAAGAATCATTTCATTTTCTAAATACCAATCTTGAATCTAGCATTCTTCCTTCAACAACATATTTTCTTTTATTACTTTGTGTAACATGAGTTTTTTTGTTAGTCTGTATTTTTTAGGCGTTATAGATTTTTGATAATCTGAAAAATCTTCTATATTGGGAATTTTGTTTTCAGGACAGAAAGGATAATATTTTGTTTGATCTTTTATATAATCAGGGTATGCTAAATCAACTTCATATATATAACCATAATTATTTTCACCATCTAATGTAGGTTCGTATTCAAGAAGGGTACTCCATGCCATTTCACCTGTTGGTAATTCTTGTATCATACAAGAAGAATATAAGCTATTAAAATCATAATATAACAAATAGTTTTCTCTCATGAATTCATCAACTGCTGCTTGACTCTCTTCATTTGATATAAGTCCTTCTATATTTTTATTAAACAATTTTATAAACTGATCACTTTCTTCTGAACTAACACTAACTATATAATTATATCAGTGTTAATAATTATATAAATAACACTAAACTCAGTGTTATTTATATAATTATTTATCATTTCATTTATTGCATTAAGAGATTTATGACGACTTAGATTACTTTTATTACTTTTAATTATAACCGGTGAATATAAATTTTCCAAATTTTCGCTTTTATTCATTTAATATTTTTTAAATAAAAATTTAGGAATTATTATTTTTTAATTCCGGACTCGCATTCTTACACTCTTATGAGTGTTTTTAACCTCTGTAGAACCTCCGGAATGTATATGTATTTTTGTTCCTATACTTAAAAGAAGTATTTTTATACCCTCTCCTCTCTTCCAGAATACATAGGAATATTTTAATAAAATAATATTTTATTCCTTATTAAAATAATATTTTAATTTATGTAAGACTATTTTAGTAGAAATACAACTATTTTAGTAGAAATACAACTATTTTAATATATATAAGACTATTTTAATTTATATAAGTATATTTTAATAATAAAAAGTAATTTTTATCTAATATAAATTATTATTGTTATTTTGATATAAATTATTATTATTACTTTGATATAAATTATTATTATATTGATTAAGATCTTGATTAAGTTTTGGACAAAGTGTTACATGTCTTGGAAAATTTTTCTTTAATATAACTTTTTGACATCCTCTACATTTTACTTTTTCTTTTAAACAATCCTTACACTGATATTTACTATCATAAAACTCTGTCTTAGGTTTAGTAATTTGACAACTTGTACATTGTCTTGTAGAACTTATACAAGAATTATAATGATTAGTAATTCCTTGAATTGTAAAATATTTATTACAACTTATTATTTCTTTTTTATCTTTTTTAACCTCTTCTGGTTGTTCACATATTTTTAAATAACGTGCAAAATTTTTGGACGTTATATTTTTATTACAACCAGAACATTTTTTCGTATTACCTTTCACAGACTTATTATTTTGATTTACATGATTATTTTGAGCAAAAGGATTATTTTGATTTACATGATTATTTTGAGCAAAAGGATTATTTTGAGCAAAAGGATTATTTTGAACAAAAGGATTATTTTGAACAAAAGGATTATTTTGAACAGAAGGATTATTTTGTGGTAAATAACTATTTTCACATGTATTAAGCCATTGAGTCACATAATTATTTTTTGTATCTAAATGTTTATTTTGTCTAGGTGCATTTTTTGTAGGTGTATTTTTTCTAGCAGTATAAAGATTTTGTACTTGATCTGAAATAAATAAGTGCTTTAGTTCTTGTGATGGTTGCTCCAGTTGAATATTATTATCAGGTTGAATAATATTATTAGGTTGAATGTTTTTTTGAAATTGATTCATATGCATACCACATGGCGTGTTTTTCATATGAGTATACAACATCGTTGGGTTTAAAAAATGTGTCTTACAAACTTGACAAATTTGAGACATTTCCATTTTTTATTTTTATTAGAAAAAAATTTATTTTTTTTCTCGTTATATAATCAGAAAAAATTTTATTTTTATTGTTAAAAAATGATGTTACCAAATGTTGGTGGAGGTGCATATATCCCGAATAATCGTGAATCAGAAATAGAAATAGAAAATTATATCATGAAAACTGGAGACGTTTGTTTTATCTGGTCCATTGCATCTTTCTATTCTTCCGCAACAAAATACAGAGTTAACAAATAGACAATATGTTGATACACAAATCAATGATTAAAAAAAAATATATCAACGATGTTATGGTTCCACTGATGAATGAATCAAAGTTGCTTAAACTAAATGACAAATCATAAAACAAAAAATTATTAAAACTTGATAAAAAGGATAGAGAGCAAGAAGCAGATATAGCAAAAGTTTTTAAAAAGATTTCAGAACAATCAAAAATTTTAATATTGCTTTCTATAAATTTAAAATCTGCAGTCATTAAAAATAAACATCAAATAAAAATGTTAAAAGAGCAATTAGAAGATGAAATAGAAAAACTTCCTGAAAGAATTTAAAAAAAATTTAAAACAGTTACAAACTACATTCCAAAAAAGTGTTGATGAATTAAGTTCTAAAATTACTCAACAAATGAGAAAGATGAATAGAATAATAAATGAAGTAAACTCACTTAATGAAAAAGTTGATAAAATGAAAAATCTTAAAATCAATTTAGAAAATGAATTAAAGAAAAATTTACAAGAAAACTCTAACGAAAATAAAGAATAGTTAGATGCTGTTAAAAATCAGTTAGATGTTCTTAAAGTTAAATTGAATGCTCTTAAAACTTAAAACGGCGTTGAAAATGAATCAGGAGAAAATGCAAGTTAATAGAAAAGAAATTAAAAAACATCACACGCTGCTTGATGCAATAGATAAAGTGCAACGGAAAATTAATAAAGTTATCACGAAGTTGTTGGACATTCCCAAACGTAAATCTTAACATAAATATTTTTCCTTACTAAAAAATAAGAATCATAAAAATATAAAAAGGTTAATATAAATTTAATAAATATAAAAATGAAATATATATAAAAAGTCAAATTTAATCTTAAAAAATGCCTGTAATTTATAAACACAATCTTAAACATTTCGCTTCAAATAAAAAAAGTTCTCATGAACCATCTATGAAATCTATTTATCATTATAACAGTGTAGAAACAATTCAAAAAGAAGGAGGTGGTATATTTTCTGGTATTGGAAGTATCGTTAACTTAATTAAAAATAATCAAGATTTGATTACATCTGCTGCAAAAGGAGCAGCTGCTATAGGTAGTACAGCTAGTGCAATATCAAATGGTGTTAAGTCTCAAAACGAATTAAAACATTTCGAAATTATTCGTAAAGTTAAGAATGATTCTGAACAACTAAAAAATTTAAAAAAAACTTTCAGAGGGAACAAAAAACAAAATTGCTAAGATAGCTGTGGGGTCTGATAGTAAACATAATGAAAATAAAAATAATGAAAAAATAATTGAAGAAATCAGAGGTAATGGTCTAGCAAAATTCTAAAATTATATTTAGTAAAATTTTCTATGTGTGAGAAAAAACTAAAAAGTCAAATTATTTTTTATAAAAATGTCTTCCTCATTTGAAAGCAAATTTAAATTAGATGATCCTCCGCTCGTCAGTTACAATCAAAAAAGAATGACTATATAAGAATTGCTATGAATCCCGGATCTTCCAGTAGAGTAAATACTGGAGGTGATTTAATTTTTGAAGTTGATAATCAGCAGAGTTATTTATATTTACCCGATTCCTTTTTACACTGTGAATATTCTTTATATAGTGATGCTAATTTTACAACACCATAACCAGATACCGATAATATTGCATTAGAGAATAATTTTTTTCCAAGATTATTTACACAAATGCGTTTAGATGTTGCAACTCAAAATATAGAAACAATAAGTGATTCTCCAGGTGTAATTGATACAATGCTTAGATTTGTAGCAATTGGTGAAAATAAAAAGTATGAAATCGAAGGTTGGTTTCCTGATACTAATGATGGTATAATTGTTGATGATTTAACTCACGCTGGAACAGATGCAGCAGGAATTGCGAAAGATGTAGAAAATATTGCAAATCATTTAAATAAAACAAACAATAGTGCATATAAAGATGGACGTGAATTTAACAAGAAAAGTAAACAGACAATTAATTGGTCATTGTCTCCATTATTCGGATATTTAGATTATAACAAAATATCATATCAATTAAAATTTAAATTAATAATTCATCGTACAACAAATAATGAATTAATCTTTTATGGTAAGACTGGAAAAAAGCATATTTAAAAATTGATAGTCTTGAATGGTGGATAAATCATATTACTCCTAGTTTAGAGGTTGAGTCAGCTATTGCAAAAAAGATTAAATACTAACAAACCAATTCCAGTAAGTTTTATGAAGCGTACTGCTAGTTCAGTAACTTTTTCCGAACAAAGATTTAACTGGCAATTTACTAGAACTTCGAATACTCCAAGATATTTATTACTGGTTATTACTGGTATATATTATTTTTGGTAACGTAAGAATTTTCATAACTAGAATAGATTAAAATTTTTCCTAACTTAAAATTGTTTTATTAAAAATGTCGCAAGCGAAAAGTAATAATAATAATAAAACTGTTGAATTAAAATTACGTATTATTGTTGACAAAAATACCCCTAAAACTATTACGATTAACAAAAAAAAGTATTACATAAGTAAACCAGTGATAGAGAATATTCAATTACAAGAAGAAAAGAATGGCGGGATTCTCCCATTAGTTCCACTAATAATAGGTGGCATAGCAGCAGCAGGAAGTGTTGCAGGTGGGACAGCTGGTATTGTCCAAGCAGTAAATAAAAATAAATCAGAGAAGGCAGCATTAGAAGAACAAAAACGTCATAATAGAGAGTTAGAGAAAGTTGCTAAAGGAAAAGGAATAGTGGATAATTTTATTAGTAAATTAAATTTGGTTGATGAAGGAAAACGAGTTCTTAAAAATATTCTCCACAAAGTTGATGATTTAATTGAAATTAAAGAAACTAAACATGGTTCTGGAATATATCTAAGTCCTAGTATGATTCGGTAATAACCTCAGGACCTTTGGTTTGATCGGCTAAAGCCTCTGAACAAGGTTCGATTAGGTAAAACAATTATTTTATTTTATCTTTAAAATTTTTTTTATCTTTTAAAATGAATTCTACAAATTCCGAAAATTTAATTAAATTAAAAATTGCTAATTTAGATTTATTAAATTATCTATTAAACAAAAATAAAAACTCAAATTATAAAATTTATGAAGGTAACGACATACAAAAAACATTAGAAAACTTTCCTGGCTTTATTTGGAGTAAATATTCGAAAGAGAAACATTTACCTGGACATTCATATACCGGTCCAGGAACTCGATTAGAAATAAGACCAGATGAGAATAATAATCCAAAACCAGGTGAAGAACCAATAAATAGAGTAGATGCCGCAGCTTTCAGACATGATTTAGCTTATCGAAATCATGACCTAAGTTCTCGACATGTAGCTGATATGAAGATGATTCAAGAATTAGATAGTATTCAAAATCCTTCCTTTAGAGAAAGAATTGAAAGAATGTTTGTTAAGAAAGCTTTACAAGCTAAAATATTGCTCGGTCAGGGTATTGATCCGTCAGCAAATCAAACGACAGCAAAGCTGTCTGAGAGCAACGCTCGAACCTACGCGTCCGAAATCCACAAGGAATATAGAAAGCCGAAATATCTATTGAAAGTAAAAGTATTTAATAAAGATGATATTTGGAGTGCTGATCTTGTTCATATGCCGAATGATTCTGATTATAAATACGCATTGACCGTTATAGATTTATATACACGATACGCTTGGGTAAAGCTTTTAAAAAACAAAAGTGGTCTGTCAGTTAAATATGCGTTTGAAGAAATCTTTAAAGAAACTAATAGAAAGCCAAAGAAATTATTTGTTGATAAAGGGTTATTATAACAGAAATGTTAGGCCACTATTTGAAACTGTTTATTCAACTGAAAATGCAGGAAAGGCTGTAGTAATTAAGCGATTCAATAGATCATTAAAAAATAAAATTTTCAAAAAAATTACTGAGCGAGGAAATTAGAAATGGTTGAAGATATTACCAGGAATTGTAGAAGAGTACAATAATAAAGTTCATTTAGGTATTGAAGAAACCCCAAAGAATGCTTCTGACGACCCTGATTTGATAAGAAAAAAATATTCGAGAATAATTATTCGAATGAGATTAATCCGAATTTACAGAAACTTAAGCCGAAATTTAAAATTGGAGATAGAGTTAGAATATTAAAGTATAAAAATAAATTTGAAAAAGGCTTCGTCGTATACTGGACTAAAGAAATATTTGAAGTTTGTAAAATAAATCAAACTTATCCGATTACTTACGAAATCAAAGATTTAGATGATGAAGATATCAGAGGCCGATTTTATCAAAATGAATTACAACGAAGCGAGCTTTAACCTTTAGGTGGCGCTTTAGCTAGCTAGCTTCGCTTGATTTTTAATTATCATTATCATTATTATTATTATTCAATTCTAACATAATATCAAGAAATGGTACTCCTATTTGTAATTTAAATAAAACATAAAGACATAATTGACCTCAATAAGTAGTTCCTGGTTTTTGAATTTGAAATGTATTATAAGTTCCATTGCCAAGTAATTTTTTAACTTCATTTGTTGGAGGCAATCCATAAGAGTCGAAATAGTAATTATCTCTATTTTTATCAGACGTACCTGCAGTGCAATGTACTCCTTTTTCATGTGACGTATGAAGATTTGTTATGAAATTTATAGTTGGAACTTTGTTCCGGGAACTGAAGGTTCCCGTTGGTTTATTTTTAATCAATTGTAATTCGACTCTCTCATTAGAACATGAAAATTTTTTATTCCCAATTGATTTGCGATTTTCTTTAGATCAAAATTTGTAGTTGTTTGCGTTCCATATAATTTTAAAAACTCATTTATGTTGCTTATTTTGTAATTTAAAAAATTTCTTATAGGGACCCCTAGAAGTCAGAAGGGGGTTATTGATTTAAAACTGTTCCATAATGATGACTTTCCTTACTACTTATTCGATTTTGAAATGATTTAATTTAATCTAAATTAAAAAGTGACATTGTAAAGTCGGTTTATTAGCAGAGTTAGTGCTTCGCACATCTTTGATCAACTGCATTTCATTTCTCATCAATATGTGAAAATTCTTTATTCCCAATTGATTTGCGAAAGACCGACTGTCGAACCAAAACCGCAAAAGTTCTGGTTTTGGTTTGCGATCTGGCTCGCATTTTGGTCGATGAAATGATTTACAATGCGGTGCAATTTCCCCATTGTCATTCAAGTACATTTAATCATACCCGTCATGTCATACCCGTATGTTGTCAAGCAAACTTCATTTACCTACAATGCCGCTTTGCTTAGACACCATTCATAATTTTCACTTACTATTTAAACACACACACAATTCATAAAACGTGACACATTACAATCTTAGTTTAAATTTTATCATCACAATGGCTGGATCTACTGAAAGATCTGTTCGATTGGAGACAAAGCGGAGAAGAATTCAGAAGTTAACAAGGGAAATCATACATCTGCAAGCACGAAGTAAAATATTCTTACACTTGGATATGAGAAGAATTTTTGAATATATCGGAGACTCACCCATCAATTATACAATTGATAAGAAAATATTAAACTTAATTGAACAACGGCAGACAGTAATATTTTCTTTAAATAGAACCTTATCACAAGAACGGGGCGAACAAATTATTGAACAATCAACAATATCATCGAACAACGTTGATACAACAGGGCCGCCAACTTATGAACAAGTTATGAATCAAATTAACGAAGAACAAGCAGCGCAACAGCAAGCAGCGCAACAGCAAGCAGAGCAACAGCAAGCAGAGCAACAGCAAGCAGCGCAACAACATTAAGTGAAAGTGTTAATGTTATTAGTTAGTGCTAGTGAACATCCTTCATCGCTTGTTCATTACATTATTTCTTTTCATATAACGTACTCTATCTTTATGTTTTTCTTTATTCAATTCACTTATTTTTAACTGTGATAACGAAGGATATAGTCTTGCGGTTTCTTCCACTTTTGTTTCTTCCATTTTTTAAGAAATATTTTGAGTACAATCTTCTGATTTTATACTTAAAATTATTTTATTTATAAAACTCTTTTTCAGTGTATGAAATATTTCCTATACTCATTTTTTGAGATATCATATTTTTTTACTTTTATAAGAGTCTGGAGGTCATATATTTTTTACATTTCTTTAGATACCTTATTTTATTTTACTTTTATAAGAGTCTGGAGGTCATTTTTTTTACATTTCTCATTCTCAGTATATGAAAAAATCCCAACGAACTTAAAACTTTTTTTCTGATTTTATCATTTTATTTTTTTATTTTTATAAAACTCTTTTCAGTGTATGAACTATTTCCTATGCTTATTCTGGAGATATCTTTTTATTTTTTTTCCTTATAAGAGTCTGGAGGTAATATATTTTTTTACATTTTTTTGTATTTTTTTAAAAATAAATTTATTTTTCCTTATAGAGTCCGGAGGTGTCCTAGTACGGTCTATATATCATTACTTACAACAACCAGCTGCAAGGTGTATAGGTAAAGGTACGTTTCCTTCACCATTGCTCTCTAAGCGTGGTTCGGTTAGACTGCACGTGCAACGTTAGTCTATTTATGTACGAATGAGAATAGTGAAATATAGTCTGTTTTTTACTAATCTTCTGAACTGCATTTGATTCAATCAATCTGCCTGACAAACCTGATGATAATATTTCTTCAAAAATCTGAAAGCCACCGGTACTTCACAATTAAAGTTGATTGCAGTATCAAATTAACAGTGAATTAGTTAACAGCAGATTAAAGTGATCGTCAGCGTTACATTTCTGAATTAACACAAGCTGATTGTAGGTTGATGGAACTTTCTTGAATTTCTGCATGAAGCCAAATTTCATTGAAAGTGATAACAAATCTGCCGCTCAGGTGTTTTTGCCCTTCCCCATTTCTCGAGAATTATCATCTTTTTGATATTCAAAACCATGATTGAAAAGTTATCATTGCTTCAGCAACATGAGTGTACATAATTTTCATTTGATACTTGATAAATATAAGCAAGTCGATCATCTTGCGTGAATAAGTTTTGGTTGATGCAATTTCTTGAATTGCAGATGCTGTGGACACAACACCAACTCTCACACCTGCTCTTGATATATCTCCGAAGAATACCGTTAAGGAAGGAACCTCAATGAATGTCTCATGCGGACCGGCAGCAGGATATGGGATTCAATGGGAAAGTATCCAAGTGCTGTTCGGAAGACCTCGGATGAATTTTACATGGAAGGCTGCTGACACGGCAGCTTATGAATATGGAAGGGTAAATCCTGGGGCGTCGAGTGTTCAGACTACTCTTGAGAGAAAGAATCCAACAAGACTGAGACTTCATTTCAAAGCAATTCCATCACTTGCAGGGGAAATTTTCTGTGTTATAAGGACGGTGAGGAACAATGATTCTGTTTGGGAGACCATTTGATGGCTAAGTTAATCTGTATGAGGAAAATATCAATTCAGACAACATGAAACTAGGACTTTTCTCCAGATATGAAAGCAGAGAAAGGATACCTGACACGGTGATAGCAGAATATGTCGTGTTGTAAAGCGTAGAATAATGATATGAAATCGTCGCCGATTTCAAAAATGTTCGCCGTTCTTATTGAAAATGCTTTTCTTCTGACGTACTCGAAATTGTAAGTACTCGCAATCACTTTTATCATTGTCAATAAACAACTCACAAGGTTTTATACAGAAGACATTTACTACATTGGATCCAAGCAAGCATGTAGTCGTTGGCTAGATCCAGATCATAATTGGGTTTCGGCTCATTTTCATTCATGGCACTTTATTGCATTAATGCTGCTGTAGTACTCGCACAGATGAATTACAAATTTTGTTAGATAACAGGGAATGAGGGCATTACTGTCAACGATATGATCAAGTGCTCGAAAAGAAAGTTTGTGAAAGCGGACACTATTGTTAGTGTTATACAAGATCAAAAAAGAATGTACATTGAAGTCCCAAGAAGGAAGAAACTCTTCTGCAGTCACTGACTAGACTTTTATTCTGCGGTGGACAGCCTCGTTTTATTGCGACATCAGTGAGCAAACATGAACATTTTCTGCATCATAAGGACGGTTTTAATGTTTGAAGGAAATGCATACAATTTTAAAAACAGCACTCTTGATCTTCTTTATTACAAAACGCGAATCTAACATCAAAGCTTTTCTTGCCCTCTTGAATGCAATCGATTTCAAACATGTTTATGATATGAGTCTATCCATTGATGATAAATGCTTTCTCCTAACGGACGCCATTCAATGGTGCAGCCTGAACACAATCCCCAGAACCACAGTGAGTATGTCCTCAAGAGACAAACCATATATAACACTTTTGATCAAATCACTTTCAAATATTCAATTAACTTATAAATTTGGCGAGTAAAAGTAACACAGAAGCTCACTTCACTTCAGTAGCAATTAATGCGTGCAGCAATTATTTCGTTTTCCCAATGTCTTTACACAGCACATTTTTGGAACACTTCACATTTTGTAAGACATTTGTTTTATTGCCATACTGGCAATATCCCCCTAAGGCCCACATTCTTGTGATTCTTGAATCGCTTGCAATGCGCTTTCAGTTGGCCTACTTATGTTTTGTTTGCACTTTTCTTGAACTAAATGTAGTAGATGTATTCTGTCGACGTATACAACACTTGGCTTTCATCGTGGTCGGTTGTGTGAAGTCTCGCTCGAACGGTGATTATTGTCTTCGGCTGCCGTTTTCCACTGGTTGGTCCATTTTTTTCGCTTATTTAATTTCATTGATCTTCTTTATTACAATAGTGTACTGTGTTGAGCATGATGATAGAAGTTGCAACATATTTTCCAGATCCTAAAGCGTTTTAAAGTAAGGAGTTTCCTCTGATTGTTTTATTTGTCTCAGGCATAGGGGACGGACCTATATTCAAAGTGGGGGGGGGCACCGATCTGATACCACTTCGATACACAATGTTGACAAAACCGCACCACATTTCAGTTGAATATTTGAATTGAATATAAGGCTGAGAATGATAAGTAGTGTAAGTCCACTAATGGCAATTATCAATCACACAGAAATTTCATAAAAATTTTACTTAAGATTAAGCAATTTTAGATGAGTGTAGATGATTTGTAAATATTTACACGTAATTCAGTTTAGGGTATTTATTTGTAAGTCTTTCCTGCACTCACTTGACTGTGTACTTCTATTTGCATATAATTTTCTCTTGCTTCCTTAACGTCGAAATAACTATGGAGGCGTGCTATTGAAAAAGTCTTGTCATATTTAAGAATTTAACTGCAGTGCAATCATTTCAGGACCTATAGTCAGGAGATCATGAATCGGTCTAAACATGTAAACCTTTAGCTCCATGCGTGATTAAGTAAAACAATTCTAGTTAACGCACATTAATGCACTGCTCGGAAACATGAGTGCAAAATTCTTCAAAACCTCTCAAAATTTTCCAAAAAGGGAAGTATCTGTTTGCTTAAAACATATGAATTATTTTGCTATAGCATCAGTCCGTTCCTTATGAATTGAAAGCACTAAGAAATGGTTCAATCTTTTTCTGACATATTGCCTCGCAACTCAGATTTTGTTCTTCTGGGTGAAGATGTTCATTCTGCACCACAAGAAATCACTGGAAGATGTATTTCTAGCAGCCGAGAAGAGATCAGGTAAAACAGGCACACAGGTGGAACTGTCTTCATTGAAGAAAGTTAGCAGCCTCAATCGATGAAACAGATTTCAGGAGAGGAAAACTCTGTTCTAAGGAATGAGGTAGCAATCGTAGTTCCGATACCAAATTGTTAATGAAAGTATTTGCCAACATTGTTCACACTGTCCAGTATGCTTCCATGCTCTATGGTGCTCAATATAATCAAGCTGTATCTTTTCTAAAATTTCATGTTATTATTGAGATTACCTCATGAATAACAAGTCGGATAATCCTATTAACAGACGAGATAGCAGAATCAGAACAAAGAAATTGGCGGACGTTTGGACGAACCAACGGTTGAAAAACTGGAATATCCATGTTTTTTTACCGAAACGATAGCAGCAAAAACTCCCCAAGTAGTTTTAGGTCGAAGTAATATTCCAAAAGTAAACAGACTGATCTTCGGCGTCGGCATCCAGCGCCTTCGTTGGTCGATCTTACAATAGCGTTACGGGCCAAGCAAGCCGTGTGAAGATATATGAAGAGTGAGTGACATTAAGAATTGCGATGTCTGTATGAATGCATGTCTAATTGTGAAGTCAGATTGTAGTGTGGCAATTCATATTTCCTGTTTATTGTAGGTTTCAAGTATGTGATTGCTTTGGCTTCTGTTATTGTTGTGTCTCGTGTGTTGAACAGTTTGCTAATGAGACCGACCTGAAATATTAACACAAGCCCTAAGTTTTGTTCCTGCACATCTAACTAAGGCTGATAATCTAATTTTAGCTCTAGACAGTTTTGGTAGCATCAATAATAACCACGTATTTATTTCGCTTGACGTGAAGAAATTGTACCCAAGCATTCCATTAGCAGTGGGTATTCAATATAATATTGAACATTTGCGAAATAATTGGGATAAAATTGAGAACTTTGGGTTAAATATTGAAAACGTAGAAAAATTACTACGCTTTGTTTGCTACAATTATGAAATAAAGTACAATGATCAAATCTATAAGCAAATTAGAGGCCATTTGGCACCGCCTTTTGCAATAATTTTTATGCATAAAATAGAAACTAATGCTTTAGAAAAGTTAAATTTCAACCCAAGTCTATACAAGCGATACATAGATGACATTATTATCGGTCCGTTAGAATACGATGAAGACCACTTCAGGTCAATTCTAGAAGCTTTCGAGTCTATTAATACTAATATCAAGTTTTCAATAGAAGCACCAAAACCACAAAATTGGTTTTGGTTACCTTTTTTGGATATTCAAATTCGCATAAGAGGGGGAAATTTAGAGTACTCCTGGTATCAAAAGGAATGCCATTCGGGCATCGTTCTTAGAAAAGACTCGTTCCTACCTGCGCATGTAAAGTCTAACTATGTTAGGAATAGCATTAATACTGTAAGCAAACGGTCCAATGACCACGAACTCAGAAAAGAGCACCTTTCCAAATTTGAAAATATCTTAGAAAATAATGGCTAGAACAAAAAAGATACGAATATAAGTATTTTAAGGAAGCAAAGTAAAGCACGTCAAGATGGGAATGTAAATTTCAAGCTACCGTATGTTACTGATCGCTGCAACCGTAAGGTTAATACATTAATTAAGAAGTATAGCTTACCAATAAGTTTGACAAATGAGTATGGCTGTAATTCAGCGTCTTTTCTAAAAAATAGTAATAATAATAAATCTTGCGACTGTAGTATTTGTAAGGACTTAGTAAACAGTAAATATACTTGTAGAGACCGCTTTGTAGTGTATCAGTACATATGTGTACATTGCGGAGAATTTTACATCGGCAAAACAGCGAGGATGCTAAAAACGAGACATCAAGAACACAAAAGAGCTATAGAAAATAAAAGCATCACCAGTGCCTTATACTATATACTATATATATTATATATCACCAGGAGAGGGCAGCATCGGAAATTTTCAGGTCGGTCTCATTAGCAAACTGTTCAACACACGAGACACAACAATAACAGAAGCCAAAGCAATCACATACTTGAAACCTACAAGAAACAGGAAATATTTCGGATAGATCATGTGAAGCGGAAAACACTCGATCTGTCAGAATTGACGTAGCGGCTGCGAGAAATTGTCAGGACTAAGTCAAACATGTCAAAAATTGAATATTGTTCATACAATTTGATATTCAAAAACCACTTTCCCGATCCCTGGTGATTTTCTTAGTATTTTTTATAATCATTTGAATGTATTTGTAACCGCCTGCGGAAGAAGGGACCGCAAAATTACTTTTTCATTTTTTGAGAAATGTTTGAAAATTCGATTTTTTCAAAATTTTTCTGAAATTTTTACTTTTTTTGAGGGACTACAGAAATTTCTCGCATCGAAAAAGTGATGAATTCCGCTTGGAACATCTATGGTTGAGTATCAATTAAGCATTCCAAGAAGAATTTTCTTCAACTTCGCTGCGAGATCGGGGATGTAAGCCGTCAAAGATGCACATGATTTTTCATGAATTCTCTAAAAATAGAAAAATTCGAATAATTCAAGGTCACGCAAGTGACCTTCCCGATAGAATTTTTCCGAAATATTTTAGATTTCATCTATATAGACCCAAATGATGAAAATATGTGAATTACAAGAAAATCTGAGAACCTTAGCCACCGACTTTTTCCGAAATTTGACGTTTTGATGTGGAATGACCCAACTGGAATACCTAGGTTCGAATCCCATCGCTGAATATCGTCCTATATGTTGCATTAATTTCCATAAATAATCATCATCTATCAAAGTGGAATCCTATAGTCTAGTAAGCAATTGCGAGTCACTTCAAGCCCCTTCGACATAATAATGACGATGAGCTCTATCCTTTCATGCCATCATTGGTTAGAAAATGGATCGGATCATCCGCGTCTCTATTATTTTAATGATGCTGATTATTGATGTGATTTTGCTTGGAATGAAGAGCCTATGTAATCACATGAAATGAACTTCTTGTTGTATATTTCGGCCACCAAAATTACTTCTACGAGTAACAAGTAGCCTACTAGAATCTAATCAAAATCAATTGATAAAATTCAAAATTATTCACCTCTACGTAGGACTAGACTAGCATCGCAAGGCTTTTTGTATGGAATATTCGGGACCTGTTTTACCTTATATTTGGTGCACTTTACTATTATTATTAAGTTATTATTAAGTTTAAGTTTCCTTTACCTAAATCCGTACTTTTAGCACATGGAAAACGTCGACTTTGCATGAACTTAAAAGAAATATTCGGCCCGATTAATCGGCTACCTTCCACTGATTAATCGGTCATCGGCCGATTATCAAAATTACTAATCGGTACACCCCTAATTTAAGAAATATGTGTATTACACGAAACGGGAAATTCTAGATTTAATTGACGACATATGAAATGAGAATTTAGAGATTGCCCATTTCGTGAATAACAAATTTTGCTACAATTTCTCGTTCTCGATATCAACTTTCCTGACCTGTGTATGCTTTGTGTGTATCCCGACAAATGTGCATTTTCAGATGAGAGATGAGAACAATTTTGCGTCAATCAGCAGACAAGTGAACGTCTCAGACACTTTGCACGTGAAGAGTTCTCCGACAGTCAGAAGCATTCGTGTTCATCCACAACAGCCCAAGGCAGGAACATGGGTCACTGTCACCTGCATCTACCACAAGGGATCTCCGCCGACATCTCAGCAGTTGCAGGGATATGGACAGCTGTGGAACAACGACAACATCAAGGAAGAATCATCAGGACTGCGCGGAGATTTCCAGAAGAGGTGGAGTTGGACAGCGCAATCTTGGCAGAATGACGCGATAATTGGATGTCGTCTGGGAGAAGATAAAAAGGAAACGCGACTTGATGTACAATGTAAGTCAAGAAGAAGTAGAAAGGCGCATGTCGAACATATTTTTCTATTTTTTGATGCTTTGGAATTTTCTATCTCAATAAAATAATTTAAATCTAATTTCATTAAATATCTATTCTAGTACTTGTGATGTCAATCAAATAGTCAATCCATCTCGAAATGAAGCGAAGATTTGCTGCAGCCAGCACGATAGGTAAATAGAAAGCTACAGACACGCAGTCAGACACAGCAATCTAGCAGTTTCTTTATTGTGCACACAAAGAAGGAGAAACTCAACTGCGTCTACCACAAATGAAATCCTCAATATATGGAGGGATCTTCGGATATTCGTGTGAACTCGGTCCACCATTTCCTCGTTCAATGCAGTCAATTCCAGGGTAATTCCGACGATGATTATCCATAGCAGAAGTCACTCTGAATTATGCACATGAATATTCTTGCACACAGCTTCATGCACTTAAAAGGTGCATGTAGACAGATGGTCTCAATGGCCAAAGGTATCATCTCAGAGATTCTCAGCTTTGGAAAAGTGTTGATTCTAACGAACTTTATCGCACAACGATTTGTTCACACTGATGAGAATCAACACATGAACCCATATAAAGTGCAGATGAATTGTAGAATAATGTCTACTGATATCTAGTCGCACTTTAGGCTACATCTGAGCTTGCCTAGAGAAAATTTCCAACAACACTTTGAACTTGTCACTCAATAAAGGTTTTGATGAATTGATTCATACTGAGTGACATCACTGTAAACTGCATGCAGCCACTTACCAGACAATTCTTCAGCCAAATCAGTGTTTTGACTGAGGCTACGTATTATCAGACAAATTTCCTGCTTATCAGACAACTTTTATCTCATCACACGGACTAATTTGTATTATTACGTTTGCTGCATATCATACTACTTATGACTAGTATACACACTTTTATCAAAATTGGATGGTATCTTTGATGATTTTCAATTATATGAATATTCAATGCTTCAAATAAGTAGAGTTCCTTTTTTACACTTAGAGAGTGATGGCAATTGCAGTTCTGGACATTTGACATATTGATGCTGTGTTTTAATTCGGTTTTTACAATGTTCTCTACAATTTTTAAGGATATGTATACTTCTATAGCTTCGTTATTAAATTTGTGAAAGTTCATTAACCCTAGACTGCATGAGTGGGTCTGTGAGATCCAACACAAGATATAAACGTGTGCTGCACTGAAAGTGTTTAACCGAATGCCTTTTAATTTCATGACCATATCCAAACGTGCATGAGTTAATTAATGTGTCTAAACCGAAAGCTGTTTTTCAGGCATGTCTCCGTTACTGCATGAATGGGTCCCTGAGACCCAAACCTACATGACCGTTATTATAAGCATTCTTCTTCTCAAAATAAACTGTCTTTGCTGCAATATCTTGCTGAATGCGTGTGTGTATGCACTGTGTGAGTGTGTGGCATCGATTGCTACAACTTCCTGCTGTGCCTCGATAACAAACAAGCAATGTGCTGACTGCCTGCTAGATAGAGATATATATCCATGGACAACTAGAGAGAGAGAAGGACTCGTGTCTGTAGGCCATGCAAATGCATTATATGAACGGGAGAAAATGCAAGTATTGTACATAAATGGCTGTATCTTTTGAACCACTGGTCCGATTGATTTCATATTTGAAATACTGATGATTCAGGGCGAGAGCAGCATTTCTTCTATTCATGCAACCCTAACATTCTCAAAACTAAAAAAGTTAGTCAGCGCGCAAAAAAGAGACAGACAGGCTGGAATAAAGAGACAGGTCGTGCCATATTTAGAGAAACTATGTCCATAAATCGGTTTGGAGAAATTCGAAGAATGATGAGATTCGACAACAGGGCCACAAGAATGACAAGATTGCGAAATGATCGACTTGCAGCTGTTCGCTTACTTATTGATGGCGTAGTCACCAATAGCCAAAAGTGTTACAACCATGGAGCATGCATTACCGTGGATGAAGAGTTATATCCTTTCAAAGGCCGGTGCCAATACATCCAGTACATGCCAAGCAAACCGGCTAAGTATGGACTGAAATTCTGGATTCTCGCTGATTCGGAAACCTATTATGTTTCTTATGTAACTATGTATACCGGAAAGGACACAGTCAACAATCGCGGTGATCGTGGTTTGGGAGAACATGTTGTTTTACAGGCCACTCATTCTGTCCCATCAGGAAGAAATGTCACCACAGATAATTTCTTCACGAGCATCTCCTTAGCCAGAGAACTAAAGAAGCGTGATCTCACTTTGCTGGGCACTATAAAGACATGGAGAAGAGAAATACCAAAAGCAGTGAGGAATCATCAAGGCAGAGAGCTCTATTCCAGCAAATTTCTGTTTACGACAAGTGACCGCAATCCAATTCAACTCGTTTCCTACAAGGCGAAGAAAAACAAGGTTGTGATGGTCTTGTCATCAACTTACAAGTGTTCATCCATTCAGGAATCCCATCCGAGAAAATTACCAAATGTTATTCACTATTATAACCAAACGAAGGGCGGAGTTGATGTGATAGACAGAATGGTTGGAAATTACTCAGTGAAATACAAGTCAAAAAGATGGCACGTCACGGTTTTCTGCAATTTGCTCGACATTGCCTGTCTTAACGCCTTTGTTCTTTACAGCGAGGTATTTCCAGAGGAGAATCGACGCAGAAGTCATCGACGGAGACTATTTCTGATTTCTTTGGGAACTAATCTTTCTGCTGACTACCGGAATTCCAGACGTCAAATGCTGAGACAGAGCAGCGTGGAGTCAAATCCTTATCCAGCTCTCTCTTCAGCCAGCGAGCCAGATGCTCTGAATGTTGGAAGTCAAAGGTTGACAGAAAGACCAAATACTTATGCTATATCTGTCAGACCCCCTGTGTTTGCAACATTCTCAATTCAAATGTGATTCGTGCTAAACGTTGAATTTTTCGTATTTGCCAAGTATACATACATGTACACGTATGTACAGAGACGTTGTAGGCCTGATGAGCATTTATTTACACCATTGATCAGTTTTTGTACATTGCCGATTTGACTAAATAGATCATCAAGCTATATCAATAATAAAAACTTGTTATTACATGTATTTAAACGCACAGGACTACCTTTATGGGGCATGGGTCTCAGAGACCACACTATGCAGAAACGGAGAAAAAAAGATCATGCATTCTAGGGTTAATTAGGTGGTAGAGTGATTAGTGACAAGCACAAAGTGTCAGTGAGTGAGTGACAGCGGATGTGGTCAGTAGTGTTCAGATATAATTCGCTGGTTTTGAATCGTTTCAGGAACAACATATTCAGAAAAGTAGACAGTATCCCTGATGTTTTAGTTGCCCATTGTCTCATATTGTCTGATCATAATGGCTGATAAATTGTTTGGCATTTGGCTGGTTACAGTTTACAGTGTAGTATGCCCCATTAGATGATCAATACCGCAGACACTGGTGCTACGATAACAGAAAGTCCTTTACTTTTCACTTTTGTAATTTCATTTTATTCTTTCACTTTTTCTTATTGACAATACATTTGCAACGTTAAACGTCTTAATAAATTGTTCACTTCCTTGACTATTAAATCAAGGAGACCATAAATGGAATGATGAAGAGAGCATCGATCATTTCGAAGGTGACTGTAATACATGCACGAACAAAAGACTGAAGTAATTAGGTTTGTCAGTAAGGAAGCTGAAGGTAACGGGATCATCATGTGGGGCTAATTGTTAAGATATTTGATGAAAAGTATTTTTTCTTACTACTTTAGTTGATGGAAGGACATGCAACATGAATCTGATTCTCTGAACTGAGAATTGTAGGTCTCTCTTTCACTCCACGTGCAACGTATTCTTTTCACTGTATTGCTATTGTTAGACACTGTCTGATGCCGCCTTGATGGCATTTTTCCAAGCTGCTCGGTCTTAGAGAACGAAAACATGAAGATTAGCTGTGTGCGCAGCACTGTGCTTCACTTTGTCGCTCTTTGTCAGCCTCCTCTCTCTCATTGTTTCAAGTATTTCATCTGTCAACCATGACCATTGCTTTACATTCACTGTTCTTATTTTTACATTCTCTACTGATACATCTTTCCTGCTGCTTCACTTTTCACTGCCAGTTTTAACCTGAATGCTCAAAAAGACTTCAAATCTATTTTGCAGATTCATGCAGGTCTGTTGATCAATGAATTGTTGACGGAATGAGATTCTGCGCCAGGATCTTTCATGATTTTAGAATTTAACTTAGTTTGCGGAATGAGAATGTAGTCAATATGATTTCTGACCATGCCTAGTGTCTTAGGACTCATTATGCAGCCGTTATGGGTAGTATTTAAGCATCGTGTTGGCAATGCATAGGTGGTTGTTCCTGCAGAACTGAACTCATTTTTTTCTCCAAGACCAAAATCTCCTGCCACAGATCCATGTTTACCTTTGCCAACATTCATGTCACCCATTATCACTGTGACTTTACTGAACAGGAAAAGCTTCCGAATCTTATCACTTATGGGATCACGAAGGTTGTTTCGGAGAATTGTTCAGTTTCAAGAGAAGTGACTCATCTGGCAAAGAAATATGATGCGTTTTTTTGCAAATTGAAACATATCAGTTGATCCTCTTACTGTGCATTTTCATGTGCACATACAGAATACAAGTAGTCATCCATCTCTTAAAAAATCAGGATCATTCCGTTGGCAATCATTTCTAGTCCAAGTAATAACATCCAGAAGGGCGGCAGATTTCTTCATTTCTTTCGTTCTTCAAACCAATCCATCTATCGAACTTAATTTCGGTACCTCAAGTTTTGCTGCTTAGAGGTGTGCGCTGGCTGGATTAGTGAAAGGACTTTTTCCATTTGTAAATAGCTACAAATATGTTTTACGTGTATGGAAAAACCTTGACCAGATCTTATTGGTGCATGTTTTACTATTATTTGTTGTCATTTTCCATTTCAAATAGTGATCTAATGGAAATTTGTGGAAAATTGGCGGTTTTTGACCTTTGACCTTCACCTCAGCCCATGGATTACGGTACCTTAGAAATACAAGTAATGCTGTTTTTCGATTGATATGTGGTTGGCAAAATTCGTGTAATATTAGTTTGGGACATCAGCAGGGGTCGCGTTCGAGAAGGCACCCCAGTGAGGCGAGGGTGAATGAAGATTTAAGTGAAGGTGGATGTCAATGATCGATCACTATGGATACCACCACGCCGACCCACGCCTGGAGGGAGAAGGCGAAAATGATGATCACAAGTGACACTGGCAAAGTTGCAAGACAATCAAACCATTGAGAGACATCATTTCTCTCAATAGTTGATGTCCAGTTATCTTAGATTACACCGTTCGTCAGATCCTCGATTTGCGTGTACTTAACGTTTGACATGTTTTGAAAGAATCGGAAATTAATAAAAGAAGGAGGATCAATTCACCGCAATCCTTGCGAACTGGCACTGATTCTAACAGGCCAATTAAGTTCATGACACAATCATAATAAGATAATTTGATGGCTAAGGAGATTTTATTCAACAAAATTGGAAATGTGTTCAGGTCCAGCATAATTGTCCAATAATTCTGAGTTTATACTTTTCGAGAAAGATCACAAACTAAATGCATTTCGTAAATTTTGACTATCTTCAATGCTCTGTTAAACCGAATAGGGACAGTTCTTATAGACTTCACATGAATAGCAGTGATTTACTGTTGGCTGTTGTCCAACACTGCTAGGAAGAGTAAGTTAAGCTAAATTCGGATACTGCTGTGAGAATACAATTCACCGTTCTCCAATAGCAAAAATTTATGCAAAGCGGTAGTAGTAAATGTCTTGTCAACGTTGTGCTATTACACGAACAAGCGTCTCTTAATGCTCATATCACCCACCCTAGTTCATCAGATCATGTGAAGTACGATAATAAAGTGAGAAAATAGACTTCTTCTGATACAATTATTTTATTAAGGTAGGCAGACGTTTCGCTATTACAGCTTTCTCAATGCCAGTGAAACAAAGAATGAGTGCAAGCATTCACAAGACTGATCATCACGGGGTGAACAAGATTCGACAGACTGAAATCATCAGGAACACTGAAATCAATAGATAAGTTCAATACAACACAGTATGTCACGCAAGCATGTAGGTAATACATGGCAACTTTAAAACACACTGAAAACGAGCAAAAGTAAGGAAACGTGAAGTCAGAAATGAACATACGTGACCTATGAAAAAGACAACAAAGTAAAAATTTGAAAAAATTAAATCGAGGCAAAAAATATAATGAAAAAATTATAAATATAAAATTGGTAATTTATAAAAAAGAATCCAACATTGTTCAACTGAAAATGAAACAATGTAAGAAGTCACAAACAAATTGAAAAAAACATGAAAATAATAATCCACAAGTAATAAAAAACATAAGTGCAACATAATTTACAATTTAAAAGCATTTTTCCTCCTATTACAACCGTTGATGATTTTCCTTATAGTGAAAAAGAGAAATGGATTGAGTTTCTAAAATTAATCTTTTGTCATAAGAACGCGCACCTGTGTGCAACAAAAACTCCAAGATAAAGGAATTTCACAGCTTGGATGTTCTAAAATAAAATGCTGAACAGTGGCACTGGTTTTGTTGGTAATATTTGATTGTTCCAAAATCCAATGGTGTATGACTCGGTAGGTTTCACCAACATACAGTTTGCTGCATAGAGTAAGGTAATGTTATATATCACATTCTTTGAAAAACATCGTTTATTTTTATTGCAGTTAGCGCAAATAACACAGACTTCAGGACATAGTAATTTCTCTTTTGGTGGATGAAACGTCTTCTTCAATGTTTTGCCACTATCGAATCAAAGAGTCACATTATCTTGAAGACCAGATCGGCGGATCAGAGCGAGACATCGTCAGTAGTAAGAAAACGGCGAACTTACGACCGGCGCGCCCCCCCTCTGGAACGGCAGAGTGTCGGGGTCGGCCGCCGTGGTGCTTCGAGTCTGACTCCCCCCCTCTGGAACGACAGAGGTTGTGGTCTGTCGTGGTGTGCCGGCCAGGTTGGTCCACGTTCACAAAATGTTCGCTGACTCCCCCCCTCTGGAACGACAGAGTGTCGTGGTGGACTTGGGCGACCGCCAGGATTAGTCTTGAGGCTATAGTGTGTGATGTTTTTCGTGCAATCTGCTGAATGTTGGGTTGTAAAATGGGCTGTTTCGAGTGGAAGGAGTGCTCGGATGTGAAAACGGAGGCCAGATTCGGATTCAGCGTGAAATTCTGCATCGGTATGGTGAGTTTGAACGCAATCGGAGAGAAAAATTTTCGCTGACGTCCCCCCCTCTCTGCACCGACCTTCCAACTTTGCTTCTAGTGGACGGATTTTGTCGTGCCATAGCTCGTTTGAAAGCTAAGAGTGAGACAAATTCAGTGAAAGAAACGGCTTGTTCATATCTGTCTTCGTTTAGATGTGAGACGTCATTTAAGATTTTGGGACATTGGCGAAAAACGACAGAGTTAGAATTTGGGACGTTTTGGTGTGTAGCGCCAAAACGAACCATCGGATGAGAAAACGGAGGCCAGATTCGGATTCAGCGTGAAATTCTGCATCGGTATGGTGAGTTTGAACGCAATCGGAGAGAAAAATTTTCGCTGACGTCCCCCCCCTCTGCACCGACCTTCCAACTTTGCTTTTAGTGGACGGATTTTGTCGTGCCATAGCTCGTTTGAAAGCTAAGAGTGAGACAAATTCACTGAAAGAATCGGCTTGTTCATATCTGTCTTCGTTTAGATGTGAGACGCCATTTAAGATTTTGGGAGATTGGCGAAAAACGACAGAGTTAGAATTTGGGACGTTTTGGTGTGTAGCGCCAAAACGAAGCATCGGATTGGAAAACGGATTTCAGATTTGGAATCAGCTTGATGTTATTGTCCAATGAGGATCATCATCCAATGAGAATCAAGCATTTCTATATAAATAGCGAGCCTTCCACAGTGAGAATCATTCCATCGTTGAATCACACGAGTGACGGACGCACATTTCCTCTCTCTAGTTCCCTATTCTATTATCCAACTAAAATGGTAAGTCGCTACTTTCCTCCCTCTCCTCCCTTGAACGTAAACTTAATACAATCTTTTTCATTTTCAGGCATCTACTCCATCTGCTGCACTAGTAGGACAAAATGGCGGTCAAACGTTACAAGGTTCGCTACGGTCAGATCATCTACAACTGAGGCCAGTGGAAGAAACAACCAAGGTACATAATCCTACACCGCTACAGCGTAAATTTAAACAAGTCTTGCGTTATGACGATCATGGCGTAGTACTCCAAACGGGAATGCTCCCTTCCACGGATGTCAAGATAATGCACAATCAGTATGGGGACTACATACTGATCCCCGTGAGTTCGTACATTCGCCACCAACTTGATATTATTGAGGAGTACGTGACATTAAATATGGACATTCCTACTCCTCTTGCTCAAGAGTGGAAGGCGAGAGATGACAAGGATACTCCCTATAGAAAGATTTGGGATGGTAATCACATTTGCCTACCGGTATCGCATTGGTGCACTTACTATAAGAAGGAGGGAGATCATTCAATACCCATCAGATGTGATGAGCTCGGAGAAGGTACTTGGGATATCCTTTTCAAAGTGAATGGGCTATATTATGGTCGGCACAAGGATAATAAAATAGCCTCTCTCTCCATCCATATGGAATCCATCCTATATATTCCAAAACCACCCAACGTGGATGACATAATTGATCAAATCCTTAACAGCAGTGGTACGAAGCGCAAGTCGGAGAAGAATGCTGCATCAAAACGCAAATCAAAGAAGGAGAATTACTAGTCCTTTCCTAACTCTACCCTATGACAATTCGCTTATGTGCTTTGAGTGTCGTAGACGTGGTCTTATTAGATACATTTTACTTCTTCGTTGCCATCATATCATTTGTGTATTTTGTCGTGAAAAGCATCGATGTAATTCTTCATTTTGTAATATGTTATAGAACGTTTCCTTAGATGTGTAATTTCCGTTTTAGGCTTCTATCATCATTTTTATGGATTGAGAGGGTGAACCTGTACAGGAGCTCAGTGCTATTGCTATGAACATGGTCATATCAGATTGTTAGTGTCTATCATCAACATGCCAACTGCGATCCCAATGTTGATCAATGGGCGAGAAAACACATTCATGGACTTAATCTGAAATATTTGCAAGACTATGGCTTTTCTTGTGAGAGTGCTCTTCTTATTGACTTTAAACGATGGTTAGCTACTTTCAATGTTATACGCATCTTTTGTAATAATCCTGGTAAGGAGACAAAAGTATTTCCCAATCTAATCATTGATGATATTTTGCTCCCGCCTTGGGATAGTAGAGTGAATCAACACTACCATGAAGTCACGAAACGTTTTAAGGATTTGTGTGTTCCTATTTTGTCTGTTCGTTGTAGTAGCTACGTTCATAACCAATGCTTCTTTCCTCCTTACCTCAACATTGCCAAAGTCCTGTATGGTTATCATTGCTCGCTGTATGATAGTTACCAGCTGTATCTATTTTATCTCTTTCAAACCATTGATTTATAATGCATGCTTGTTACCGTTATTCAATAAATGTTACTATGAGAAGATATGTTTTCATGCAATGGATGGGTTAGATAAAGGGCGATCATGTCTTTCTCAAACGACTGCGGAACATTACATTTTCATAGGCAAAGTTTAAAAGGAGCTGTTCAAGATTATGTGATAAATTTTCATAAAGATGAGACCGACATCGAAGCATCGCGATTAGTTGCGAAAATTAAGTTTAGTCATTTTGGAAAGGAAGAGGTGGAAAGTCGCTCTTTCCATTTTGCTTCTTATTCAATGGAAGTGGTAGATCACCCCGAAGAATTTTTTAAAAGACATATGATAAAAATTGCTGAACGTCTTAATGCATTAACCATCATGGTAGCAGTCTAGTGATTGAAGCGATTTCAGATATTCACATTCAACTTTCCATAAAGAAAAATTGAAAATGCAGTGGTACTTGATTGTAGCACAACTGGTTTTCGAGCTATGTCTGCTCACTCTCGAAGTATATTCCTTCTGTACATGCGTCTATTATTTAGAAAAGGCTAGCAAATTCATATCTTCAAAAAGACTTGCTATAGACATCAGTAACGGTGAAACTATGTGTTGCGATGTATGTAAGCGAAAGGATGGAAATGAAAAGCGCATCTTCAAGAGATGTAAGCATGCTTTTTGTCAACGCTGTTTCATACGTAATTGCATTCAACTTTGCCAATGTAACCACTGTGATATTGCTCATTTCGAGTGTCACTTATGTCGCAATAGTTAGTACCTATGCAAATGTGGTAAAGATAGGTTTTAGCACAGACTAACACGGAAAATGGCGAAACGTAAAAGTCAAAAGTCTTCAAAGTTTTCTTCAGCCATTCAAGCTCTCCGACGAATGAAAGCAAATCAGCGATACAATGCTATACGACATGCTAACGATAAATTCATTTGTGAAATTATTTCTCATGTGAGGAAGTTGAGGACGAAGAAATTAGCGCCAAAACAACGAAAGTTACTTAAGCGATATGCTACGAAATTGCGTTTCATCTCCAATCCTAAAGTCACCCTTTCAAAGAAAGAGGAAAACTCTAACACAAAAGGGCGGTTTCCTTTTAGCAATACTTCCAATGATAGCTCCTGCCGTGGGCAACCTATTGGGTAGTATCTTTGGCTCTAAGCGTTAATTATGCAAATGTTGAATCTCAAAGTAATAAAATGGATTTCAGACTTCAATGTGATAAAGTTCTGACTGTATCAGGTCCATCTCATGCAGGTAAAACTGTTTTCACGCTGAATTTATTGGATAAAAGAAGGGAGTTGTTTAAGGAACCTATCAATCGAGTGATTTGGTGTTATGGTATTTATCAACCGTCCCTGTTTCAGGAATTGCAAAGTCGCAACTTTATTCGACATGAAGGAATTATTCCAGTGGATAAACTTCAGTCTAATGATGTTGTTGTATTGGATGATTTATTAAAAGAAAGTAAGAATTCCAAAGATGTTACAGATATGTTCACTCGTGCAGCACATCATAAAAGGTGTTTTATCATCTATATCACACAAAATTTGTTTCCTGATGGAAAAGAAGCTCGTACACGAAACCTGAATACATACTATTATGCTATTTTCAAGAATCCGCGAGATAAAAGTCAATTTGAAATTTTAGCGCGACAAGTTGCACCCAGAGGATCAAAAGCCTTAATTGAAATTTTTCAAGCAGCTACTGAAAAACCATACGGTTACTTATTCATTGACTTTACGCAAGAGTGTCCGGAAGAATTTAGATTTCGAAGTGATATTTTGAAAACTCCCATGATTATCTACAAACTATGAGTTCTTATTCTCGCATGATTGTTATTCCTCAGGATGAATATGTACAATTGACTGCCATGCAGCAAGTAAAGCAACCTCTTGCAAATCAAATGTATAGGAAAGAAATAGATTATCAGCAAAATGTTCACATCAAAGATCCACATCGTGCTGTATTATTACAATCGGAAACTGTTGAGCAATTGAAAAATTTGAAGAATAAGATGCGTGACTCTGTATCGACTGCTACACCTTTAGCATCTCGCGCACATGCCATATCTCTTTTCAACAGTATTGAACCCCATCTCAATGTAAATGATAGAGGAGAAATCATTACAGATGAAAATAAAGTGATTGATGCTTCACGTTATGAGGACTTGATTCAGTATGCGACACGTAGAAAGCGCCGTCAGGGCTATGTTCCACCTGCTTGGACATACTTTCTTAAACTATTGAAAAAGCATAATGTGCCAAAATTTGCTTTGAATAATGAGACATTGAAAGAACTTGATTCAACAGTGGCTACTGCTCCAATGCTTCAGACGATGAAAATGCCAACAAATTGGTTTAAGGCGTCACCTGCTACATCCCCTCCCACACTCACTAAGCAAACAAGAGGAAGAACTCGACGTAGATCTACATCGCCACTAAAACTAGTAAAAGGAAAACGTAAAACAGTTCCTCCCAGGAAATACATGTTCTCAGACTATTAATATGAAGCAGATGTGTTGCTTGCCATGTAATGAGCCGCCAGAGGTGAATGTCGTTGTCACTTGCACTTGCTGCGCCAGCTCTCATAATGAAACCCCTAAGCAATGTGAACACGATCGCAAAACCGCTAAAGCTAAATGCTGCAGTTGTTGTAAATGTAGAAAGGCAAGAAAGCAAAAAGATGAGAAGGAGGAAAAAGAGTCAGTCGTCATCGACTGAACGTTTGAAATCAATCTATTATGATGTAAAACATCCGGCAAGATTTGCATCTATCAAGAAATTATCAAAAGCGAGTGGTCTTCCACAATCACAAGTGAAACGATGGTTAAAGGGTCAGGCTACCTATACACTCCACAAACAAGCGAAAAAGAAGTACCGCACCCGCCATTATATTGTTCATGACATCGATGAACAGTGGCAAGCAGATTTGTGCGATGTCGCCTCCATTTCAAAACATAACTCGGGCAATAATTTTATTTTAACCGTCATTGATATTTTCTCGCGTTATGCGTGGGCTCAACCTTTAAAAACTAAAGAAGGGAAAGGAGTAGCAAAAGCATTCCAAACAATTTTTCGAGAAGGTCGCATTCCAAAAAGAATTCAGAGTGATCAAGGAAGAGTTTGAAAATCAGCATGTGACAAGATTATTTGAGAGGCATGACATTGAGTTGTTTAGTGTAAAGAGCGCTTATAAAGCTGCACTCGTTGAACGTTTTAATCGCACATTAAAAAATCGCTTGTGGCGACATTTTACTGCCAACTTGACAGAAAATTGGACAAAGGTTCTACAAGATACACTCCATGCCTACAATCACTCTATCCATCGTTCTATTGGACTCAGACCAGTAGATGTAAATGCTGACAATGTAGATAAAGTGCGCGAATCATTCCAACGTAAACGCACTCATGTGAAAAGTGATGTGAAAATTGGTGATAAAGTTCGTATCTCAAAAGTGAAAAGTGTTTTTGCTAAAGGGTACCTTCCGAATTGGACAGAGGAGGTATTTACAGTATCAAGGATTAATCAAAAAGACTCTCCGACCACCTACAAGTTGAAAGATTACGATAATGAAGAAATTGAGGGTAGCTTTTACCGCGATGAGATTGAGGTAGTCACTGAAAGTGAAACATATTTGGTAGAGAAAATCATTCGATGTAAGAAACGGCAAGGTGAAGAATGGTGTCTTGTTAAATGGACTGGTTATCCTTCAAGTATGAACTCTTGGATGCGTCGTGCCGACATCTTTCATCTAAGTGATCGACAGTGATTCATGCAAAGTTGTAACTAACAATGTTTAGGGTTTGAGCTATGAATCCAACTGCCTCATTTTATTCACGACCCTCCTATGTAAGTGGTGGAGGACAAATTTACATCGGCGCTCGCCGCCAACGTGGAGGTAGCATACTTGGTGCGCTGAAATCTGTTGTAGCACCTCTCATATCCAATGTCGGTAGATCTTTAAAACGAAATGTTTTAAGTAATGCCGTTGGCTTTGCTGGTGATGTTGCTAGCGATCTTTCCAGAGGTAGAAGTTTTAAGAGCAGTTTGTTGAATCGTGGGAAGGAGCGCGGTTTAAAAACATTGAAGCAGACCTTTGCTGGTGTTACTCAAGGAAAGAAATCGCTTAAACGAATGAATAAAGGAAGAAGGAAACATCGCGGAGCTGGTAAGGTGCGATCTTCAGTCAAAAGGCATTCACGCAAACGTCGCAGAGGCTCTAATCATTCATCAGGCGCTAAACGACGACGCTGCCATAACTTCTAATCATGGAGTGTAAAACTTCCGGTTTTTGTTTGTTTGATCAACAAGCCATACAGACAGATATTCTTAGTTCAAGTATTGTAGATTATCATCCTCGAACAGCTGAGAATGCTGGCCCCATTGAATTTGTTATTCCTGGTGGTAGTGATGACTGCATAGATTTGAGTTATGCGATGGTTGATTTGAGGTTTAGAATTCAGCAAGCAGATGGAACTGCTATTGACGATGCACATAAAGTTGGACTGAACAATTTACCATTGACTACATTACTTCGTGATGTTTCTCTAACGATTGGAGAGCAGCAGGTGGAAGGTGGCCAAAGCGATTATCCCTATAAATCATATTTCAATCATGTATCACAGTTTCATCCAGCAGCACAAAAAAGTCATATGGAAACCATGGGATGGTACAGAGATGAAGCAGGAAAATTTGATGTTGAAACAAACAGTGGCTTTGTAAAGCGATCTGCTATGATTAAAGATAGTAAAGTATGTCAGCTATATGGTCCGCTGAATTTAGACTTCTTTAGACAGTCAAAGTTTTTACTCTGTAATACCAGCATGCGACTCAAGCTGACATTGAATAAGCCTGAATTTGCGCTGAATGCATTTGGTAAAGTTGACAATTTTAGAATTCATGTGGAAGATATTGCACTTTACATTCGTCGAGTAGTACCGAATCCAAGTGTCATTAGAGGGCATGCTGAAGGCCTTAACCGCCAAAATGCCATTTACCCCGTTCAGCATACAAAGCTTCTCACCTTTACAATTCCGAAAGATCAAAAGAGTTTCATGAAAGATGGCCTCTTTCCATCGGAAGCACCGAAGCTCCTCATGGTGACAATGGTTGAAAATGATGCATTTAATGGTAATATAAAGAAGAATCCTTTCAATTTTAAACACAATCAGTTAAGTGAAATTGCTTTACGTGTAAATGGTGTGAGTCATCCTGGTCCACCCTACAAAGCAGATTTTGCTGCGGATCAATTTATGCGCAGTTATGTTGATTTTATGGATGTTTTTGGCTTTTACAATACGGATGACACCAACGGACTGACTATGAAAGAGTTTAAGAGTGGATATACTATTTATGCATTTGATTTGACTGCTGACAGCGATATTATTGCACCCTATCGTCAAGCGAACTTGCCTCATAATATTCGTTTGGATTTGACGTTCAAAAGAACACTACCTGAGACGATCAATGTATTAATTTATGCAATCTTGGATTCAAATATTGAAATTACAAAGTATCGTGACGTGATTCTTCAGTATAATCGTTAATGAGTTGGTTGACTGCTGACGATATTAAGACTAAAGTGCAGCGTAATGCAGACGAAGCGACGTTGAAAGCTTTCGATAATGTCTATTCACTCGATACCTTACCACCTGCAGTAAATAACTATCCCATCTTTATTGTGCTAAACACTCATTCGCAGAATTTAGGCGGTGAGCATTGGAAAGCGATCTTTATTGGAGAAGACCGACGTGGTGAACTATTTGACTCTCTTGCTCAACCTCCAAATATACCAACACAGCAGTGGTTGAGAAAACATGCGCGTCAATATCAGCGAAATGAACGCATACTACAACATCCACTTTCATCAACGTGTGGTGCTTTTGTACTGTACTTCATCTTAAAACGTTTACATGTATCTCGATTTGCATCTGTTATTCAACACTTTTCATGTAATCCATCCTCTAATGAAAAAATGATTTGTAAGTTCTATCATGATTTGAAATAAAAACATCATGTTGGAAAAATGGTTTTTTATTTTACAATCCGCTGGGTACGTACATACTCGATGAGATAGTCTAGGATCACATTTGCTTGTACATGAGATTTTAGTCCAGTAATGATCACTTTACTATTATGAAAGATTGCCACATGCACAGGTAACAAACAACTAATGAGAGCTGCAGGAAAAAGTTCGGGTTCATAACACAAATTGTAACTGCTGGTACGAATCTTCAAAAATGATACACTTTCACTCAATTGAGTAGAGATCACCATATTGTCCACAGTCAGATTCGACATCACACACCTCTCCCTCTTCCATATCCGACGTAGTAGTCTTTGTAGCTCTAAGCGCATTGACTGCGCCGATGAATGAGAAAGGGCGCCGAGAATCTGTACAGTCCCATTTGGGAAGAGTTGAAGATTCCGTGAATTGTTCATCTTCACCACTAACATTTGAGGTCGGCCCGGGTAATACTTGCTGTTTGGAAGGTGTTGGTGTAATGTTGTGAGACCGATTTTGGTGTAGAGTCTGAAGCGACGGAGAATGTTGACGATGGTGTAGCGATGGCGCTTCATGATGAAAGAATGAGTAAATTGAGCGATGTACCTTCCTTTTATACTTTTCCAACTACCTTGATGAAATGTGAAGTTAGTATGAAGTTGGGAATGATAGAGTTGAATTCGCCGATTGTTGACGCGCAACCAGATGCGATTTCCAATACGTGAATGTTTTTTCATATAGAAGTATTTCAAATCCTTCATTATATGATGTAGAGATTGAAAATGACGATAAGATAAAGCAAACTCTCTTCTCACATTTCCAGTTGAATCTTTGAAATAGACGTTTCGATCATGATCCGTTTCAATACGTTGTAGGGAATCTAATTTCCAACTCATGGTGCGTGGTAGTCATGTCTGATTAAGATTTGCATAGTAGGGCGATGAACTCACGACGAATAAATGTCGTGATGGAGCGATCTATGTATCTTCTATACTTCTCCCAATTGTATTTGCGAAATGAGAAACAGTTTGCGGAATGAGAATGGTAGATTTGAATTTCATTTCTGTAATGTTGAAGCCAAACTTGATCACCCAAGGAGATGAATCTTAATGTTTCAAAATATTCCAAATCCGTCATGATATCATTGAGGTTGACAAATTGTCGCCATGTTAATGTAATACCTCTTGATGTATGACCATGAGAATTTTTGAAATGTACGTTTCCATCACGATCAACTCTGATATATTGTAGAGAGTCCAAAATCCAAGTCTTCATGATGTTATGCAAAGCCGCAGATCAGCAATATAAAAAATGTCGTTTTATCATATTTTGCTTAGCAATGCGGCTACAAAGAGATTTGCTAGTAATCGAGCCGCACTCTTTTCTACTCCCATTGATCATGCACAACAGCTAAATGGAAATTGGGAAGTGGGTGTCACTCAACTTGTTTATAGCAACTGTGTCTATACTTTTGATCATGAGGTGATGACTATTAATATGAAGCGTACAGCTGCTTACCAATGTGAAAAGGGCTGTCGAGTATACATTCCACAGTGGCCAAAGAAAGATCTCTTATCATGTAAAAAGTTTATATATGATTTCTTGAATAAAGCGTGTAAACATATTGTCCAATTTACTCCGCATAATGATGATCATAATTATGTACATCATGTAGTTGAGAAAGATTGGATTGTTGGTTTAAGTCCAAGTTTAAGAAATGATTTAGGTTACCTCGCTAGCGCCTTAACAAGCTATGAAATTTTTAACGTTAATTACCACATAAGTGGTCATAAACAGTTAATATATCGAGAGGAAGCTTATTATGTAGATCTTATTCCAAAAATGAGAAGACGTTGGTGAAGAAGATTGTGATTAAGCCGAGAAAGACAAACATGACTCCTGAAACATTATTGAAGAAATTTAATTATCTCCTTCGAGTTGATGGTAAACAAGTGGCAACATTGACTTATATCAAATCATCTAATCATATTGCAATAAGTAAATTAAATGATGATGATCTAGTATTAATTTGTTCAAAAGATTTTCATCAGTTCTTACGACATCGTTCTGCAGCTGTTCATGGAAAATCTGATATGCAACATTTACCATGTGAAAGGCCAAATCAATTTGATACAGAATGGATCGCATCTTTATACAGAAAGTGTGTAGAGCCTTTAGGTGGTATCTTACATGAAACAAGAGTGTTGATGCCTCGCATTATTACTTCGGTTAAATTGGTTGTAGATTATTTAAATTAAGTGATTAATGACCAACATATTTCATTTTCTGAAAAAGAAGGTACTTTGTCTCTCACTATAAGTGGAAAAGGTATTGAACTAATTATGGATAAAACTCTAATGGACATTTTGGGTTTTGATCAAAATATCTTTAAAAGTGGTACTGTAACCAAAGCTAGCGCAGACATGTCACTATCGCGACGTATTAACTATTTTCAGATATATTCCAATATTGGTGAAGATGTACGTGTGGGAGATGTTGAAGCTCCATTGCTAGCAATGATACCATACCAGCCAAAAAGCTGCAGTATTTTATCTGAGCATACTTTCAAGAAAGTGCATTATACAAAGCTGAAATCAAACTACATCCCACAAATTGATATTGCCATTTATGACGACGCTGGTGCGTTGATTCCTTTTCATAAAGATGCTGTGACAATTATCACACTCCATTTCCGAATGAAGAGTTAATGCAAAAGTATGCTAATATATTTTTCCAATGTGAATAATATGGAAAGTGAATATAAGGACTCGTTTCTAATCTAATTACCCAGTAATGCTTCTATGAATAAATTTTCCAAAAATAAACCATCAGACTATCGAGTAGAATTAAATCGCCCACTACATTTAGAAGGTGAATGGGAGGTTGGCGTTTCTAGTATTTGCTATGATAGCAATATTCAGAATGTGAATGATTTGGAAGAAATGATATTGACTCCTCGCACCCATGATGGAATAACGATGAATAATGCATTCCAGTTCCCATACAATTTAACGTCAGATGGAAAGTGGAACTATGAATGGATTCAGATAAAATCAGATTATTATGGTCCATTTGGGAATGAGAAAATTATGAAGGCATTCAACAGTGGTAATACTTACATCATGAAGAATAAAAATCAGAAAGCTTATGAGTTTACTATCTATCATTGGAGTGGGAGACAGTTCCTTCGCTTTCATTCTTTTACTAAAGGTCTTACACTGAGGTTGGATAATGAATTCTATCCACATCTCGGTTTTGGCCATGGACTACATCTAACGTCAATTGCTACTGCAAATGTTAGAAAAGTTTATTCAAATCGAATCAATAAATTTCATTATAAATTTAAAATATTTGATGAAGATGTTGTAGAATGTGAAGAACGCATCATTTTGAAAAAGCGTGGTGTTCAACCTTTATCACTTATTGAGTTAGTAAAACGATGGAATGAGACTGTGGGTAAGAAGTATGGAGAGAAAATTATGGCGGACAAAAATAAGTTGGTTATTCAGAAATATAATGACAAACTTACAGTTTATTTCTCTCCAACCTTGCGTCATTTTGTAAGACATTATACACCTATTATTGGAAGCGGTGTGGTGTATGCTTCTCATGAATATCACACTAAAGCTGATTCAGTTAATGATGAATGGTGGGTGGACATCTATGGCGATCGCATCAAGAAAATTTACCAGTCTTATGAAGAATCTAAAGTTGCTATCAATATAATGCCGCGTCTATATCATACAGTTGAAAGCTTCATTCATGTAGTAAATCCTTATATACAACAGAAGTTGAAGCATGTGATGAAAAGTAAATATGATGTAAAGACACACCACATTTCGTTTTCAATTGAAAATCAACGCGTTGTTCTGAAACTGGGCGATGACATTCAATGTCAATTGAGTAAAAATTTGAAAAAACTCTTTGGTTTTTCAATGCTACAAACTGTGTTTACTGCTGCGCATACGATTGGTATAGAAACACCAATGACACTTGATAAACATGAACAGCACCTTTACATTCAAAGTGATTTGATTCTACCTATTTCTGTTGGCGAGAAAAAAGAATACATTTTACGCGATTTCATTCATGATAAAGACGCTTCATATGGAATAGTCGAGAAGATGTTTGAATCTATTTTCTATCATCCCGTCGTCAAACAAACTACACCCTCTATTGCTATCAAAATTACCAATGGTTTACAAGAGTGCATCCATGTGAAAGATACTAAATCCCTCGTAACTTTAGTGTTTCGGAAAACAAAGTGAAGTCATTGTGATATGTTTATTGAAATAAAAATATGTATATGAAAAAGTCTTTTCACAGATATAGGGGGAATGAGCTAACTGTAGGCATATATTCACAAGGAAGAAACGGTCTAAAGCGATACATAAAACAGCAATGTTTATCTACAGAAATCAACATGAAAATACTAAGTTAAGGATGATTATGCTAAGACGTCTCCTGAATGTGGTAGTGTGAGTTTAATTCTTTTGAGTGGTGGTATGTTTGTGTCAGGATGTCCATGTGGAAGAGATATGTTGTGTTCTAACCAGCACCTCTTATCCTCCCATGCTGAAAGCGCCCGTTTCCTAAAAGTATGAGTTTTGATCTCATGCGACTTAGATTTTAAGATTGTCATATTGACAAACGTTATATTTTTATTTCTATAGGCTTTCCTGAAATTTTTATGTTTCATGTTAGACACCAATGATCTTGATATGCCTTTAGCACGCTTAATACTATCGTCGCTATCCTTTAATTTCATACTGTAAATTTTTGGACGGAGGAGAATCATTTCATCTATTTCCTTCCCTGCTGTCTCATCCTTAAAGCAGCCAAGTTTTGCCTTATTTTTGATGGAGTAGAGTGGGTGATCAGTAGGATAATTTGATGTGTCAAAATATCTTTCTAAAGATTTTCCTACTTCATTGAAATTTAAATCTTTTTGAGTGGTAATACCTAAGAAGAAACTATCTGTATCACCACCCAACAAACGAACCTCTTTTACGAGAGGACATGGTTTTAGTATTTTATAAAAGAGTTGGTACATTTCAAGCTTAGAGTAATCTAGTACAGCTTGGCCAATATAGATGGGCTTGCACAACTGAACTTCAGATTTTACCATTTTAATACCTACAAGGTCCTCATCGATAATGTCTCTATCGATGAATAGAGGTGATGAGACCAATTTCTTAAATTTTGTAACATCATTGACTAGTTTATAGTTTACACGTTTTCTAACATCCTCCATCGTCTTACCAAATAGACTATTATTCTTATACTTATAAAAATCTTTTTCAAAATTATTTTGGGCTAGTGCACGTTTCTGGCTGTTGCTATCAATATATGGTTTGAGGAAGGCTTTCTGTCTAAATTTAATAATGCGGTGAACTCTTTTTAAAATCATGCCCATTTCTAAATAAAATTTTAATATGCTAAAGTGGACTAGATAGTTTTCCTTATCATATTGGGTGAGTAAAAGTTTGCGGCAAGGCTTATAGTCGGGTTGACCGCATGATTCTAAATCTTTATGAAATTGTTTCATAAAGTCGGAAAACATATCTTTGGTCACTTCACCTGATTCGGGTGCGAGTGGAAAATCTACGGTTTTATGTTTAATATTATTTGGATAGATTAGATCTATCTCAAAATAATATCCCCAATCACCTTCATCTGGAATTGCTAGTATGTTAGAAGGGTTGGAGAGATGCTGAATTTCACTATCATCTAACCAGCTAAACTCAGAGTGAGGGAGTGGTTTGGATAGTGAACTACCATATAAATTATTTTGGTCATAATACTTAAGATGAGTCTGATCATCGCCTACTAATTTTGATTTTAACCTATGTTTATTTACAAATATGAGACCACCGCGAATTCCTCGCTCAAATAAATTATACATCTCTGGATCTTGTAACAGATGAATGGTCTCACCAGTCATTTTAAAAGCAGACTTAAATGACATGGCTGGCAGACTGACAAAGTGGACGGGATCTAACTTATCTTCTTCTAATGCCACTCGTCGAAACTCCTGAAATACATCAGCCAGCAAAAATACATCTAACTTAAGATAGGCAATCATATATTCGCCAAATGTATGGCAGTCAAATTTTATCCATGCATCTTGTGCATGATCATAATCTTCGGTCTTACATTCTGCGCCGGTCAAATCATTTTTAAATTTATCTATGGGCGGAAGAGAAGTCTCGCCGAGTTTACTAATCGCATCAAAATATGCATATGGAAAGACTCCTTTCCGTGTGATGACTTCATCGGTTAGATTTGGATATTGTTTCTTAAGATTTTGTGTTAGTGGAAGAGACTTTAGATTTTGTACGAGAGAGGCCAGTGATGCAGTCATAAATTGGTAGGAATCTAAAAATTTTATATCAAAATAGACCGTCTTATTTTCTTTAGTTTTATCGACAGGCACTTTTGCTGTCATGGCCATAAACTTCTCTATCGTTTGTGCTATTACATCAAGCTTCCACTCTTTCATTTGACCTAAACCTCCTTTTATTATCATATGGCTGTCGTAGCCCTTGAAATTATGGAAAATGACGGGTAATGTACGCCGTTTCATCCTAAGTGAAAAATTGCATTTTGAACATAGTGCGTTTCTAAATTTACCAGTGATGTGATCATGGTCGCGCACTTTCTTAATCTTATCATCATCAAATGTTTTCCTACAGTTGGGGCAAACGTTGCAACTATCAAATTTTGCTTGATCATCTGCTGTCATATGCAATGATCTCTGATAGAGTTCACCATCAACTTTTGTTTGAAATTTTACAGCCTATTCGAGAACATTGTATGGAAATTGGGTAATAGCAGATCCTCACGCTTGCCAGACGTGCCATTTATTTTTCTATTTTGGAAATGGTCAACGCCATACTTCATAGCAGAAATTGCTGCATGCCCGATGGGTGTTATCATCGATATAAGCATATCGATGCACAGGCATAGATGACACGAAGAGGGCTATA
>CAJQUW010000094.1:0-25412 GCA_907163375.1 Prostheceraeus crozeri
ATTTCAATTTGAAATTATTTTAATGATGCACTCGTCATTAATGAGCTAAAAATGTTGTTCATTTAATGAACCCAGTGAAAAAAATGTGCTTGGCACTAGTAATTTGCTAGCACATATCACTAACATTTCGCTAGAACCTGTGTCCATAAAAATAGCAATACACATTCCATAAAAATGCCAAGATTATGCTCTTTGGTAACTATCATATTATAGTCATTTTCTGATGCAAACACTTGGAAATCACATACTTAATAATGGAAACCATCATGTTTTGATAACTCTTCAGAAAAATTCTCCGTACCAGGAGAATGCTAGTATTTTACTAGAACCTTTTTCACTGGGAAATAACCCTTGCTGTTTTATTGTATTTTTGCTGATAAGCTTTCCCCAATGACAATCTTGTCAAAAGTTTAGGCAATGAAATTATAAGCGAGGTTTATTTCTTAAATAATCAATGCAAATAATCGAATATGCAGATCAAACGAGCATTTTTTCACCATGATTGCACATGTGAGATATTACATGCTAAAACTTTAAAGCGACCTTTTCAGTGCAATTATAAGGTTGGATTTGACATAGGATTCAGATAAGCATCAAGGTAACAATTTTACAAAAAAAATTGTGAAATATGCAATTAAAGTGTATGATGTGCACAGTCCAATCCCGAACCGAAACGGGTTCACATTTGACAAAAAATCGCGATTCTTTCAGTATAGCATAATTATAGGCATATAGTCAAAGTACATGTATGAATTTAACTGAATAAAGTCAAAATGTTTTTGGGTCATAGTTGAGATTCATGCAAATATATGCTTGTGTTCCACTGAAATTCACTTATCAAATAAATGCGTAGAATTGGGATGGTTCATTGTTCTGTTAACGGCCGCACACCAGGCCTATTACCACGTCACTAGAAAACACATGTGCAACATCCATCTCAATACAACCATTTAAAGCATAGGGCAGTGGCGGGCAAAGCGTGGCCCACCATTATTCTCATATCAAAAGTGGCCCGCGGACATCATTTGAATCAGTGATATGAAATTGGTGTGAAAGCGTTAATCCTTCATTTAAAGACTGGACGAGTTGATTTTCATTGAGTTCGGAGAATGTGTTCTCGGTCAATGTGATGACATCAACAATTTTACGAAATTCTGATTTCAATTATCTTCAGCATCGGAAGTAATTCCAGAGGGTGAGAAAAATTCCATCATTACCGAATGATTCATTTTAGCATGTTTGACACCTTCAAGGTTAAAGTAAACCATCTCCTCACGCATCATGGCAATTTCGTAATGCGGGACATTTTCTGGAGGTTTGATCCATGACTTAGGGAATTTGTGTCAAATTTGTATAATTTTGACCAATATGAATTATTTAACTGGCAGTCATGTCCTACAAATTAACAGCAAAAATGTTCTTGTGTAAAATGGTAGGAATGAAATGATAAAAAGAACAGAATTTGTTTGCGGTCCTGTACTAGGTGACATTTCTACGCGTAATTACGGAACACCCAAACATCCGTAGTTAAGGATAGTTTATACTTCTACGCGCGTACATACGCCCTCCACTAAGAGTCAGAAATCACGTAATCTGATGCTGTCAAAACATGGGGAATGTTTACGAATACGTGCGGGAGAGGGTTTACAGTTTGCGCGTCCTCAAAGGTTGTCCGCGTTGCCGCCTGAACCACGGATGAGCCGCTTAGCATGTTTTGTCTTCCCTGAGCATGAAATTGAGGTCCTATCACATTGCTTCATTTTTGCTGTTGTTCACTTGAAACTTACCTATCTGACCTGCGCATTTGCAACATAGCTTTAATTCAAGCGTAAGTTTTACCTTTTTCCGATAACACTTTCCGCATCCCGGGGTCCTCAACGGAAGGACTGCGATGAAGCTGAAAATCGGATGCTTGACAAACATGTAACTTTGACAGCACACGGTGGGTTTGAATTCGATTATCACCTAAAAAATTCTCCAATAAAACTGGTTGCACTTTCTGTGCATACTTAGTCCATTTAGTCGAGAAGTGTCAAATCTAAAAAATTCATCGAGCTATCTTCGAGAAAATTCAAATTTAAAAATTCTTGAGTAATATGAAAAAGAGCATTTTATATTTTTTTCAAAACAATTCTCCAAGGAAGCTGTTTGCATTTTTCGAACATACCATGTAAGCACGCTTGAGAAATATCAATCTTGCAAATTTTCATCGAGCTATTCCCAAGAAAATTCAATTTCTGAATCCTTTACACGAGAAATTCTATTAATTTTTGAATTTCTACCCAAGAATATTTTCTAAGCATTATATTTCTCTGGTTGCAGATGATTGTAATCGTCATAACTTGACTTGCTTGATTATTTAAGCTCTGGTTTGATTATTTCATGATTTTTAAAGCAAGTTAAAAATGCATTGCACATGTATATGGCGAGGTACGGACCCTCAGATTATTAGATTGATTTCTCCGGTGGGTAGTCTCTTTCATGCCTTGTATTGTTGCATGCAGCAATTCAGTACCGAAACATTTTCTTCTTTGCGCGTAAAGATCTATGAAAGTTACAACATCCGCTACATTTCTTAGTTCCTTTGTCGCACTAGTTAAGTTTCTTTTACTTCATCAATAAACAATCAAAATAGCAATCATTTTCTGACTTGATCATTAGTGAACGTTATTCATCATCATCATTTCCACGTGCCGCCGTTTTGCAAACTGAAATGAACCGGGCTGGGGCCGTGGAGTGAACAATCCGTCGAATCATGTCATCATGACTAAAGTTCCTGAAACATGGAAAAACTATAAAATCACAAACACTACCCACCCCAATTACGGGAAAAAACTATACTTTCACCAATTATTGCCTACATCAGTCGACATGCATCATGGCATTTTAATCAATAAAGTTTATCATTAATATAAAGTTTCGCTCTTCAACTGTAAAAACGGGATTTTCCATTCATTTCTGCATGAAAAGTTTCTATTTGGTATGGGATAATTCAAATTCTATCACAATAAGAAATATCCATCTAAATACTAAACTCCGTGCCTAGACAGAACTAATTAGAAATTTAAAATTTGAATTTTCTCGATGAGAGGTTGATGAAAAGTATCTAAGAAAGGTCGACCCTTTTCAACTGCACTTGCATGTAACAGAGTACATTCAAGGATGTGAACAGATGTTTTTATCAAAGTAAAAAATAATGAATATTCATACTACTCAACAACTCAAAATTTGAATTTTCTTGGGAATAGCTCGATGATTTTTTTAAATTTGACACTTCTCGACTATACATGGACTAAGTATGTCCAGAAACTGCTACCAGTTTTACTGGAGATTTTTTAGGTGATAATCGAATTCAAACCCATGCGTGAGCAGCATGAGCTTTCCAGCTTTGAAGGGACCATTTGTCATTTATGGGGCTCTTGTCTTCCATGTAAATGGCAGACCGACCACCTATACATTAGTGAAGCCCATGTTTAGTCTTTTGAATTCTATATTGATGGCTTTTGTGATGATAATAATAATAAGCGTATATTTTCTGGAAGGCCTCAATATTGATAATCGTGAGGCAATAACATCATGAATGAGAGTCAAATTTGTTACAAAGTTATAGAAAAAAAAACTTAACAAAAGTAATGACAATAAACATGGACACGATGCGATAATGTCACTGGGTATAAATCCACAATTGAACAGGCGAATCATCACCGGAAAAAATGAGTTTCTCCTCATAACGGAGCTACAATACGGAGCTATCAATTTTCCAGAGTAAGGTAGCCGTTCCGGAATGAGCTGCTGAAGTGGATGGCTGCGGTCATTCAAAATTGAGCAAAACAATTGATAGCCAATTGTGATGCGACGGTAGTCAAGCGGAATGAAATTTGGGCACACGCGCCTGCTGGATGCGCAAATAATTTTGTGGCATCTTCGTTGTATTTGCTCTAAGATGTTGCCTTGTGTAGCGCTCAACTGAACAAATAGCGGAGCAGAAAATTCTAGGAGACTTCGTATGTAACTATTGTAAATAATCACTAACTCCGGAACCGAAAGGAAAGGCTTCAATTGCCTCAACGCATACATTCTGCACGCTGCTCTCTTAGCTACATGAGCGACATAAGCATTCCACCTGTATAACTGCTCAAAATGAACACCGAGGATTCTTAAAGTATCGACAGCAGGCACGGTAGGTATTGCAGGTACAGAATAATCGAAAGAGTTGACGCGGCTACTAATAATGAACATTTGTTTGCATTTCTCTTGTTTGATAACCATACTATTTTCAGCTGTCCAATCTTTTACTTTTGAGAATGCCGAAATCACAGGACTGTTTGAAGAGTGTCTATCAACTCCGCCAGCGATGATGATATCATCTGCATATTTCAGCAGTAAAGCATTAGAGAAATCAGTTTGATTCAGATCGGCAATGAAGTAGCCAAATATAAGAGGCCCAATGCTGGATCCCTGTGCAACACCACTAGATACTTTGATGTAATCACTGAACGTCTTGCGCCATCTGACTCTCTGAAATCTTGATGAAAGATAGTTCTTCATGAATTTGATTATGAATGGATCAAACTCATCACGAATCATCTTAGCAAGTAAAAGTCTGTGGGAAACTTTATCAAAACTTTTTGCAAGGTCAACAGTAACAATGTGACACGCACTGATCACGGTGACACGGAAGACCGATCAAGCCAACAAAAATGTAACCCCTCTATACTTTCCATTTTCTCATTCTATATGAACAACACATACTCACTATGATGGTCACTGAAATTGTAACCTAGCTATTTGACTTTTAGAGCCATTTTTTTAAAATGGCGTCAAAAATCATTTTTACAGCATTTTTGGTGACAAATATTGTGACATGCTATGCCTGATTTGCATTTTTAAGCAATTTTATCAACGTCTCGCAGTAGATTTATATCAAACAATAATGTATGAACCGTTTTGATGATGCTACAGGTGTAATCCCTTGTATTGGACCCAGTGAACCCCTAAAATACTACTTACTAATATTAAGTAGCAGGAATTAAATGTAACAAAGCTAATCAATTCATTGTATTCTTGTGTATACATACTATAGTACAAAAATACTAGATTTCTGGCCTATGTGAACCTATTTGTGCACATGGATAGTAATAGCCTATTCAACTAGCATCTTTGTAAGCTTATACATGTAGGCCTACTGACCTGATCGAAGCACCGGTATGTGCTGTGTGTAAATTAGTCTTACTGCTTGCTGCTTACGTAAATTAGTTTTGCTTTGTAGGTCTACATCATACGCATATTCATGATCAATTCGGCAATTGCAGGGTTATTTTGTCACTTTTTGGATGTTGATAGTATTACACTGCATTTACAAACCTGTGGTACCTAAGCATGGATATCTCTGATGATCTCTTTAAGCAAAATCAGAATCACTGTGTCACTCGTCGCGTGAGTCTTTCTCTGTGTAGCACGTACGAGAAAGGCGGTCGACCAGATTTCTATGTTTGGCTTTCTGCATTGCGCTGAATAGATCTGCTTGTTGTTGTCAGTTCACATTTGAATTTTATCGACTGCTACTTGCCAAGAAAACAAGATCATTTCAGCTTTTCACATTTCAACGAAATGGCCACGGCTTCGGTTCATCACCAAAGATTCCTGACTCATGATCAAAACAGAGACAAAGTGTGCATTGTTTGCATGGATAAAGGTGGTTATTCGTTGACTGATATTGTGCCAAAGCGAAAAGGGACTTCTTCATCAGCAACTTTGACCCCGAAGAGCGATGCTGCCCAAATTCCATTTGCAGCAAATGTCGAAGAGATCTATATGATCTCGAGAATGGGAAAAAGACTGTTCATGATTTGCCTGATCCCTACGACTTCGATGACATCCTTCCACACATGCGTCGCCTTCGTTTGGATGAAAGTCGATATTGTGAGTGCGAAATTTGCAACGTCGCGAGAACCAACTCCAAGATGGTCTCCAACAGGAAGAGAGGACGACCGTCATCCGATTCCTCCAATAAACAAACGTCAATGTGTGCTGCAGTGAAAATGTGCCTTCATTGTAAAGGCATCATTCATCGTGGGATTTCACACAGGTGCAACTTATCCAACTTGCGAAAGAACTTGATTGATATGTGTGAATCCGTCGATGAACGTACGAAAGAGGTGGTGGCCTATAGAGTCATCAGTGACAAGGTGAAGGACGAAAGTGCGAAAGCATCAAGCTGAAGAGTCCAGGACCATTTCCATTGAAGATCAATGTGAACCCGAAAGAGGACACAACGACGTTTTCTGCATCGGACATCAGCAGTCTACAACTGGCCCTTGGAACTTCAAATCGCAGCGTTCATCTCAAATTATTGCCATTCATCCGTCGCATTTCCCATAACCGAAATGCCGTTCAAGCACACACACCTCAGTTCTTGCACGATCGAGATCAGCAACTCGCCAAGTACTTTTCTGTCACACTCATGAAATTAGATACGGGCAACAACAAAGAGGAACTTCGTGAGGTTGTCTATTGCACAGATGTGGAAGATTTTATAGACACTATTTCATCAAAACGGGATATTGACCTAGACAATCGCAACGTGAAGATAGGAATCGATGGGGGCGGCGGTTTCCTCAAATTCTGCCTGAGTGTGTACGTGGATGAGGATGTTGAGACGCCACATCCAAAGGACTCTTTCGCTAACACTTGTGTAAAGAAAATCTTCATCATCGCCATCGTTCAAGATGTGAAAGAATCGTATATCAACGTTCTTCGAATTTTGGAAATTCTTAACACTCAACAAGTGAACATGAACTGTATGTATGCATTGGACTTGAAGTTGGCCAATATTGTGGCAGGATTGCAGGCGCATGGTTCTACACATCCATGCCTTTGGTGTGTATGTCCAAAGCGGGAGTTCGGCAAGGACTCGGAGTCGCAACATCATGTCCGGTCACTGGGATTAGTGAGAAATTTCGCGAATGACTTTCAGTGCGAAAGATCGCATAGTGATAAAGTCCAGGCCAAGGACTTCAAGAACTATATCCATCCACCTCTTGTGTTCGGTGATGACAGCAATTTGTTTATCCATCACATCCCACCACCAGAGCTCCATCTCTTACTGAGGACTACAAACAAAATCCTCAAGGAGATGGAGCCTGTGAGTGAAGAGGTGGCATTTCAGTTTTACACTGATCTAGGAATCATTCGACCCAAATTGCATGGGGGAGAATTTACAGGGAATGCATGTAAAAAGATTCTGCAGAATGTTCATGTTTTTGAATCTATACTAGTACGTGCTCGACAAGACTCGAGGAGACTGCTGAAGTTTTCTGAGTGTTTGAAATGCTTGAATGAAGTACGGATTGCTTGTTTCGGATCGGTGTTGAATGGTGGGTTTGTTGAGCGGATAAGTTACTTTCGAAAAGCTTACCTGGATTTGGAAATAAGTGTTACTACATCTGTCCATGTGTTATTCGTGCATGTTATCCAATTCTGCTTATTTCACAAAGCTCCACTTGGCCCCTACAGTGAACAAGCATCGGAATCCGTTCACCAGGATTTCCATGCAGCATGGGTCCAATGCGGAAAAGTGGACATTATAAACAAGAATTATGGAAACAATTTGCTCGCCGCTATCATTCGATATAATGGCAGGCACCTGTAATAACAATTGCTCCCATCCAATAGAGCCCATTTGAAGATGGATTGTGACGCACATTGTACTTTTTGTCTACATACACTGTGCCTACTGTATTTTCAGTGTGCATGTTGGCTTCTACCATTTTTTGAAAAAGTTAATATAGAAAGCTGGCCTAGGCCTTTTTGAATATGAAAAATTGTGGAATGTACGTGTATGTTTGGCCTAGAAGACAATCCCCTACTATGGAATTAATGTTTTATTATGGGAATGTGAATATTGCTCTGAAATGGTAGTGATAAAGAATGGCTCAGGAGATGAATTGTTGTTTTTACTCGTATTCATATATTTCTTAATATTAGTAAGTAGTATTTTAGGGGTTTACTGGGTCCAATACAAGGGATTACACCTGTAGCATCATCAAAACGGTTCATACATTATTGTTTGATATAAATCTACTGCGAGACGTTGATAAAATTGCTTAAAAATGCAAATCAGGCATAGCATGTCACAATATTTGTCACCAAAAATGCTGTAAAAATGATTTTTGACGCCATTTTAAAAAAATGGCTCTAAAAGTCAAATAGCTAGGTTACAATTTCAGTGACCATCATAGTGAGTATGTGTTGTTCATATAGAATGAGAAAATGGAAAGTATAGAGGGGTTACATTTTTGTTGGCTTGATCGGTCTTCTGTGTCACCGTGTGATGCTTCTGTCATGCAGTCTTTCCGTAATGAAATTGTCCAACATCAGCAGAGCACATGTTGATGAGCATCCTTTCCTGTATCCAAATTGAGCATCGTCGAATTTGTTCACGAAAGATGGGCCAATAACTTTGATTAACTCCTTTTCAAGTAGTCTTTCAAGAAGAGGAAGTAGTGAGATTGGTCGGATGTTCGACAAATCAGCCGGTGAAGTTTTGGCAGCGGCACAATATCGGCGTTTTTCCAATGCTGGGGCAAATTTGCGGTGAACAGACACATGTTGAAAATAATTGTCACTGGTTCACTGAGATAATGAGAAAATTTCGATAGGAAAATACTTGGTATTTGATCGGAACCACAGGCTGAACGAGGATTGACACGACACAGTAAATTATGAACATGTTCGGTTGTAAACAAGAAAGGAGCACTAGCCGATAAATTTGAAAGATCTGTCATATCAGGAGCATCATCTAGTTGATGCTGACTCAGCTGATTAATTAAGTATTGAAGGGTATCATACAGAGGTTGATCAGGAGAACATTGGGACAACCAATCACTTTTCACATTAGCATTCGTGACAGTCTTGAAAATATCCCAAATTGATCTCGATGACGACATAGATTTAGCCCATTGTTTCTTTGACACAAAAATTGCTTGTCTGACTTTGGATTGGTAGTGTTTGTAGAGAGTCCAGTCCAGTCCAGGTAGGCAATGTTACGCTTATTGATGAGAACTTTAATGACACCACTGATCCAAGGCTTATCAGAGCTTGATACTTTTATTGAATTACTTGGAATGAGATCAATCACAGAGTACAATGTTTTATAGAAGAAATCACAGGCTTTGTCCAGCGACTCACTCAACATATGGGAATTCCAATCAATATTTGCCAAATGCATCGAAGCTTTCTGCAAGTGCGACTCGCGGAGATCCATGATATCTACATATACTGGAGTCTGCGTAATTGAACTCTTTGCTTTCAGGAACAAAACGTTGTGGTCTCCTGCACCCAACGGCGGGTAAGTAACTGTATCACAATAATGATGGGTTAATGATTCTGGGATGAGGATAAGATCCAACTTAGCATTGAAACGGGTAGAACAATTGACAACATTTTGAAGGCCAAAATTATTCTCAAAACATGAATGATCAATCAAATTGAAATCACCACAGATGATAACGTGATATCCTGGATGATGTGTAAGTAAGTCATCAATAATAGATTAACATAAGTGCACTGACTTTGCACTTCCCGACGAGATAGCGTGTTACCATGCGGAAAATAAACAGTTGTAAGAAGGCATTTGAAATGTCGTTGTGAAATTCGTATAACCAGGAATTCAACTTCAGAATGAGTAGATGAATTGAAGAGCAGCGTACGTGAATAGGAGGTTTTAACCCAGCAGCACTCCTCCACCCTTCTTTCCACTATTACGATCTGCTCTGTAAATATCGTATCCACATAGAAATACGGAATGATCCAGGATAGTGTTATTCATCCAAGTCTCTGTAACAGACACAATGTCAGGAGAATGAGAGGTAGCAAGAATTTGAATTTCATCCATCTTGTTGAGCACAGACCTTGAATTAAAGTAACATATGGAAGGAACAGGTAAGTTATTTGGTCATGCTGAAGGATCACCTTTGTGAACAATTTCACCTCTACGAATGACAACATTCTCACCATCAGCTCTCCTTCTCTGTAGCTCGTCTCGCAGCTGCTTGTTCTCCATCAATTGGGATTTCGTCAAATCCGGTCGAATATAAACTTTTCGATAGGAGTTTGATCTGGCAAGACGTTTGGAATTTTTCAAACAATGAATTTTATCATCGTAGGATTGAAAAAAGACACGTATAGGTCGTGGTTTGCTGAGTCCGGCATGCAATCGGTGTGTTATTACACAATTAGTGTCAACATCAGTTTCTTTGAAAACATCTTTCACAACCTTGTCATCATCTCCATACTCATCATCGGAATTGGTAGATTCATTCACTACAAAGATCAAAAGATTAAATTTCTTTTCCTGTCGCTGTTGATGCTCATTTATGGCATCAGTTACGACTTTCCCGATATTAGAAGTTAGATTCATATTGACTTGATCCCTCAAAGTTTTCAGTTCCATTTCGATACTTGCAAAGCGATTGAAGATATCACAGATATCTATGGTCCGACATCTATTGCAGAAATATGACAAATTATCAATAGATGACATTGCTTTGCTGATTGACGCAGGCAAATTGCAACATTCCTTTTTCATATGAAAAGCAGTTTTGCAGACTCTGCACTGAATACGGTCGTTGTCAATAATAGAAACACACGTTCCACACAATAAAAGGGCCTGAGGTACTCCACTATCTTTGCGTGAACCAACCATCGCTGAAACTGAACACTATTCGCTATTATGTGATGAGAAAGTGAAAATCTCCCAAAATCCCGTTCGGACGCGTCCAATTTTGAATTTAGATGACACCAAGCGAATCAGCAGGCAAAGATGAACAATTTGATATCAAAATCAAACAATTTAGACACTCTATCGACCATCAGAAATAGACGAAATAAGCAATTTGTCGAGACAATCACCAGAGACACAACCGCACTGTTTGCCAATCTAACATAAGTGGGTTGGGACGTCTAATGATGTCGAGGTCAACTTGAAAAGAAATTTGTGCATCTATTTACGGAATCATTCTTTTTATCTGAATACGAAAAGAACTTATGAACGACGCATCACATGTATTGTCAATCCCGGGATTGTAAAATATCAATCCCGGGATTGAGTAGAATCGTAAATATCCTATTACAGAACATAGATATATGCAAACAACATGGGATACCGGTAAGGATTGCAATCTCCCCACTACAAAAAGATACGTCGGTACGACGTCGAAAACGAACTCGTTCCGAGGAACAGAATGTCCGCATGGCCGATGGTCGGCACGACGTCGGAAACCGAAGCCTCATTATAAAAAAGACACCCTAGGCCTCCTATCTGCTATTTCACAAGTAGGATGTCTATGGAATTACATGAAAACGTCAATTGATCAGGAATTAAGTGTTATATATTTTCCTTTCCCTTTCTGAAGCTTGTTTGAGTAATCAATATCATCAAAATCATATCCGCACGTTTTCATGTCTTCAATGTCTTGCTACAATTAACTCAATCAAAAAAGCCATTTTTATCATAATTTCTGCTTAAATTCAAAGAAATGAGGTCAGAATCAACATGTTAAGGGTCAAAAAAATTTCCCGACCTTTTTCCGACTACCATACCTCGTTCCGACGCCTTTCCGGCGAATCTTTTTGTAGAGGGTCAGGATTGAGTAGAATCGTAGACATCCTATCACAAAGCATATAGCAATAACATAGATATATGCTAATAGCAGTACAGGTAAGAATTGCAATCCAGGGGTTGAGCCAATCCCTGAATTGAGTAGAATCGTAAATATCCTTGAAGCATGGATATATGTTAATAGCATGTGATACCGGTAGGGATTGCAATCCCGGGATCCGTGGCTTGGTGCAAATCCTAAAATCCCAGGATTAATATATTTTGGCAGTAATTTATAGATGTTTTGCTGCTTCAGTAGTGAAAACCGAATAGACTTTCGACTTCTTTTCAATATCTTTCTTGAACTACTTCTTCAATATTCAAATATTAATTCAATACAGCTTTGTCAACATACTTTATACACTCACGCCCTTTGCACAGGACGACAATCCCGAAAGATCTCGTTCACGGGATTCCGGAATTGAGTAAAATAGTAAATATGTTATGAGTTATGACAAAGCACACGTGTATGTTAATAATGTGAGATACCGGGATGTTGGAACTGGGGATAGCAGAGAGTCGGAATTGCCAAAAGTCGGTTTACTTACAATATCGCAATTGATAAGTTGACTCAAAGTTTCTTCGCTTTATGCACAGACTGATAACGGCAACGTCGAGAGTAGGCTAACACGTGAACAGTTGCAAATTCCTGGATTTTGTACTTTCAATCTGCAATTTCCTAAGATTCGAGATTGATAGAGTGAAGATCCGGGATTATGGCGTGTCTACAAAATCCCAGCTTTTCTCGATTCCGGCATTCGTGATTTCAAGCTCTGACACGAGATCGAGACTGACAAAATAAGTTTATAGACATGCCAACTGCATAGCAACAAGTAAAATGGTAAGATAACCAAAATCACAATTATTTCCTCAATGCATTGCACTGGCACATTCAGATTCCAAGATCCCAAGCTCGTGATTGAATTAACCCGAGGCTCCATTGCCATAGGCTGTGGCCTAGTGAGCAATTTGCCTCCTAAAGATCTCAATCCCGAGGGTTAGCTATCGATTTCCTAATCCCAATATTGTGTAGGCCTACTTCGCTAATGCTCATCTTCAATTTGGTCATGCTTATGCTAGCTTTGGCAAATGAAAAGCTCAAATTTCAGTCTCGACCATTATTCAAAAGTGGATGGATGGATGGATTTTTGGTTTATCTTCGACAGTTTTTCCTTCTTTAGACGGAACACAGTTATATTACAAGTTTCTCAATCCCGGGATTGACAGTCCCGGGCAGTGACAGCGCTTTTACAAAACAAATCCCAAGTCTCCATAGCTGTTGCGAAATCTCACCACACTAAGTTTTTGAATTTGAAGATGTTATTCCTTTTTATTGATGCACAAACTGTGCCCACGAGAAGAGCATCATGTGAAAATCCATGTCTTCATCTTTCCTGATTGCTGTATTTGAACAGTATTCATGAAATGCAACAGTCTAGAGATTGAAGCCACCCTGTGGAAACTACACCGCTAATATAACGAGATTATCTGGTGAGTTAGCGATTTTGCGGCTAAATCAATTCTTGCTCAATTTTGCAACAAAATCATCGCTACATGTAAAGGTCGCCTTTATTATTTTTAGAAGTTCGTCTAAAATCCAGAAGCGGTAGTTGGCGAGTGAGTTGCTATAACTAATTGATAAATGTTTGTTAGCTAATTTGAGGTGATTTTTCGCCAACCGGCGAAATCGTGGATATTGTAGAAACTAATTAGTGGTAAGTAGTAATGTTCGTATATTGCCTTCACATGAAAATAAATTGTATACTCAGTTTCATCTGCTAAAAAGGGATCTTTTTTAATTCACGAAAGCTTCAACTAAAAAAGTATTTATCTTCCAGAAATGTCGTAGTAAATACTATGGAACTTTTCAAGTATTTGCTATTTTTGTTGATTATTGAATGTCAAGAGATGTAATGAAAATTGATATAAGCGGATTCTCTACAAATTGTTGGCAATGAATGTGATATTCTGCACCTATTCCTTAAATAAAATAGCCATAAGTGGGCAATGGTGAGGATGTGAGGGAGTAAATAGAGCCTCGGCTGTAGAGGCTGATTACTAAGGAAAATGAGGCGGAAAGTCAAAAGTAAAAGGTGGCAAATAAAGTGCATATTCGCGAATTGTCGCCAGCAAATATGACACACTGTAGCATGATATTCTGTAGCTGACATCCGTCAGTCTTTCGCAAGATTCGTTCCCACAGGGCAGTTTCATCTTGATGTCTGCATGCTGCTGTCGACCAGCCATTGCATGAAAGCCTTTCTTTCTAGTTTGATACTGGGTTCGTTCCATGGGACAGGTGAGGATCTTAACTGCTTCATGGTGATCAGTCCGTCCACAACACCGACTTATGGTTTGGACGCGAACCGTAGTAGGACTTGATGGAAGCTCCTGCTGGACTTTCTCTTTGATTTCAATCAAGGTGATGATGGACTTCTCTTCAATGCATCTCACCATTGCGTCTACCATCGATTCATTCGCCATTTTATAAGTTATTTCGCTCTTCTTATCAGTTGTTCGCTTTCCGTCTTTCAAAAATTTGGCTGTTGTGCTTCTAGCAGTTTACCTATGAATGCCTAGCTGATCTGCTAACTGTAAGTAGTCTGAATCGGATTACCAGGCTGCTATCGTACGGTCTCGATCAATTTGCGCTATACTCATATATTTTCTTCGTCTGGTGTCATTACGCACATCTTCACTTTGTGCATCAACATAAGACAACATGCTGCTTTCTACGTCAGAGATGCTGCCGATTAGACGAAAAATTCAAAGTGATGATATCCAGCAGCTGCACACGCAACCTGCCAGAATTTGAATTTCAGAATGAAGATATCGAATGCACTATGAATACATCTTTATTGCATGAATGATTTCCATGAGCTATAATTGAGAAGGAATATCTAGAAATATGACATGATAAATGAATGAATATTCTGCTCATCGGAAATTGTATTCACTTATTTAGAAAAAGAATGCAAAAAGGTATATTAAAAGATTTTCTTGTTCTTTATTCATGTTGCAAGCCACTCACAGAACGAGAATGGCCATGGGAAAAATAATCGACTTTACACTTTCTCTAAGACATTTCCGCTATTTACGAAGGGAAAATGTTGACTTATTCAAACGAAAAATGAAAAATCCAAACTGTTCACAGCATTAATTCCCTACTTAAAATACATACATGATACAAGAGCATCGACCAACCATCTTTTCAGCAGAAAACAATTCCTTTATCCAAATTTTTCTTTATTTTGACTTGTGGTCACGTCGACTATACAATTATGGCTTGATGTGAAAGAAATGGGGGAATAGAAAGGCACTGTATCTTAATACATTTGGCACACGATTAATTGTCATTTAAGTATTCGCCTCTTCGTAACTACAACTCCTCCCTGCTTTTCTTACTGTCTTTACGAGCAGAATCCTTCGGTTTCTCCTTCTCAGTTTCGCGGGCTTTCGGTTTTTCCTTCACAGGTTCGCGGGCTTTCGGTTTCTCCTTCACAGGTTCGCGGCCTTTCGGTTTCTCCTTCACAGGTTCGCGAGTTTTCGGTTTCTCCTTCGCAGGCTCGGGAGCTTTCGGCTTCTCCTTCGCAGGTTCGCGAGCTTTCGGTTTCTCCTTCGCAGGCTCGGGAGCTTTCGGCTTCTCCTTCGCAGGTTCGGGAGTCTTCGGCTTCTCCTTTGGTGGTTCGGGAGTTTTCGGCTTCTCCTTCGCAGGTTCGCGAGCTTTCGGCTTCTCCTTCGCAGGTTCGCGAGCTTTCGGTTTCTCCTTCACAGGTTCGCGAGTTTTCGGTTTCTCCTTCACAGGCTCGGGAGCTTTCGGTTTCTCCTTCGCAGGTTCGGGAGTTTTCGGCTTCTCCTTCGCAGGCTCGGGAGCTTTTGGCTTCTCCTTCGCAGGCTCGGGAGCTTTCGGCTTCTCCTTCGCAGGCTCGGGAGCTTTTGGCTTCTCCTTCGCAGGCTCGGGAGCTTTCGGCTTCTCCTTCGCAGGCTCGGGAGCTTTCGGCTTCTCCATCGCAGGTTCGCGAGCTTTCGGCTTCTCCTTCGCAGGTTCGCGAGCTTTCGGCATCTCCTTCGCATGCTCGGGAGCTTTCGGCTTCTCCTTCGCAGGTTCGCGAGCTTTCGGTTTCTCCTTCGCAGGCTCGGGAGCTTTCGGCTTCTCCTTCGCAGGTTCGGGAGTCTTCGGCTTCTCCTTTGGTGGTTCGGGAGTTTTCGGCTTCTCCTTTGGTGGTTCACTGGCCTTAACTTTCTCTGGAGTTTCCTTCTCGATTGGTTTTTCCTCATCCTTCAAATGTTTACTGGAAGATGAATCAATAGTGTATATTTCAGTTCTGAAGGTCAAACAAAATGTGATATTCACCTTTGAATGTATGTCAACATATCCTCAACCGTACGTGCTCCCCGATATTTCTCGTGAGTTCCATCAGCTCTGTAAATCAGATAGTTTATTGAATAAGATTGCTATATATTGAGATTCCCAGCCAGCTTGTCAGTACAGTTCTGGAAGGCCCAGCTATTCTACATGAGAATGGATAATTTGCAGATATTGATTATTTACCTCTGCATGTGGCGGCAATTCATTGCCAAAAAGGTGGTTTAATGCCTACATTAACATGAGGAACAGAAATTCCAGTTAATTACTAATAATTTCATGTGGTAGAATCAAATAGATATGATTCAAAGTATAGAAAATGACAAATTATATCTTGCGTGGCTTTCATGACATGTCTGTATAACACTATCACAATATTTGATAGATGCACTAATTATGTTGTACATGTTAATGATGTAGGGCCTACATAGTATGATGTATATCAAACACCTGAGTGAAAAGTAAAATTTCAGCTGATTAGTCGTTCAAAGTTGATCTCTTTCAAACACTATACGCCGACAGCCAGCCGTCGTTGCGAGCGAGAGGCTGGTGAAATAAATATAGCCATTCTCTTGTCAACAGATAATTGCTACCATAACTAGTCATGAGACATGACATATTTACTAATGGATGATTGCATCGCTAGCCTGCATAAAACTCGTCGTAGTCATTGAGTTGTATTGTTGTGCATACGAATGGGGGTCGTCGCTTTCCTCGACAAGTACGCTTTCTCGTCTTTACTTTTCTTCGACAGATGTACTTCCTCGATAACCGTTTTACAAATCTTTTGACAAATACAATGTAGAAATTCGCTACATTTTTAGGAAATTGTTTACAGAGAATTATATTTTATTTATGGTTATTTCTATACTGATGTAAAAAATATGTTCTATTATATCAAGGTAATTATGATTATAGAACATTTTATACATATTTTATTGATAAAATTTTTCAGTCACAATTATTCATGGTTATATTTAATCACTTGATAACCCATTCTTAAATCAAAATATGAAAAAAGATTTCGGTGAAGCACAACAATGTATTTTAAGACAACACTTTTCGAAGATATCAAAATGACAGTCAGCGCATCACGATATTCAAGGCAACGCCTTGTAAAAAGTTGAGAATAGGCATTGCACTCTCTTAATACAAATGGAAGAAATGTTTAATGAATTCTCTGCTAGCTATCTTTTTCTTAAGTGGAAGAGCACCACTTCGGAGGTGATCCTTCATCAGATATTCGGTCATACAATAGTTTTCTATTAATGAATTTACCAACTCGTTCTTTCCTAAGTGACTACGTCCGCTTATCATTTTCATCACATCATGATGACCAGGGGTGTGCAAGCGGAAGCGAATGCCCGACGATCGCTTCCGCCTCCCAAAGTATCATGATACTAATGACTGGCGCAATTCGCGGGGCAGGTGAGGCGAGGCACGTCTGATTTTTGATCTTAAGTCTTGATATGAGTTAAGTGATGGTTGTCATATTTAGTGCTTACCCTATTGCACCTAACTACAAATTGGCACTTGTATTACTAAATGTAGTTGCTTCTAATTTTCTCATTATGATGAAAACGAAGGTGTATTATCCTAGAATATTGGCATTCGAAATCAGAAAACCTCAGTATCATCCTGTCAATGACAACTTCACACAATGCGGATTGGTGTTTCTTGAGGCAATTTCATTGTAGCATTCTCAAACACTCTCTTGGTCGTTCAATAATTTTTTACTACACACGTGTTGGGAAAATGTGACGTTTTTATTTCACAATTTCCCAAAGGTCAAAGTTTTCAGTAAATTTGAAAAATATTTGACTTTTTGGCAAGTCAAAAAACCGCATACAAGTCAGTTAGGGTTTACGACAGAAACTTCGTGGAAACTGCAAAGTGTTAACGTCAGAACCTATAACTCGTAAAAAAGAGGAAAATAAAGAAAAAGGGGCTCGAAATAGGGAGGTGTGTAGCCCTAGTCCAGTCTCCCATCATTGGAATGAAAATCAATCGCTTCCGCAGCCCTGATAATGACTCTCTATAGCTCTGTTGTTTCGATCCATATTTTCTTCTATGCTGGCAAATACACTTCAGAGCTCACTTTTGAATTTCGGAGATCTTCTTGCTTCCACATTTTCACTTCCTCTGATCACAGGAACATGCAGAAATGTCTTATCAAAATAGTCCAATAGATGTCTGTCATCAATCTTTTCTGATACCATTTGAAATCTTTCTAATAAATCATCTGGTGATAAAAACGCAATTGATGATAATATCTCTACACAGTTTCTGAAATTTGAATCATCATTATACTTTTTGATAGTCCAAATCTTGCAATTTATAGATTGGTAAAAATGAAAGAATCACGTTTTAGTTCTTCCGCCAGGAAAGTGGTATTGAAAGCATTTATAGAGGCGAGTTCAAAGTCAGCATGAATAATTGGAGAATCAGGCAATGGTATGTCGATGCGAGTGGCCACAGATAATATATTCTCCCACTCACAGAATTATATTGCTCAAGTGTGTCACTTTGCTATAAGTGCAAACTGATTCAAAACAATGGCACATGCAGGAGCTTACTAAGTGGGCAAAAGGAAATTTCTAATGCCTTGCAGAGATAGGAAAAAGTCGTGCGCCATTGCGGATTGCTGTGAATTCCTTCAAAATGCTCCGATCGCCACCATTCCTTCAGATTCAAAGAATTCAGATCATTGCGCAAAAAGTTTTCCCGATAATGTTGGGCCATCCGATCATTATTAAAAAAGTTAGCAGGCGCACGAAAAAAACGTTCACCAACTTCTCTGTAGAACTTGACATTGTCGGTGTCTTTTCCTGTGTGTGATCCGGTTGATAACAGTCACTGAAACCTCGCACAATTTGGCGTGTTTAATGTTGAACTGGCTGCTTATTGTTCGATTGCTGTGATAGTATGTCAGCAGATTGTGCCATTTCATTAATGTTACATGTTGCGATGCTTCCTTTCTAGTCAAACAGAAGTTCTGTTTGATAGATCGATCTGTGTTCATTTCTATGATGATACAGTTGATATTTTCAGATTAACCGTTTAGAATGATTACTTCATTTTATCATACTATAACTATCCTTGGACTTTGTCTTTGTCGAGGAAAGAGACCATCACCACAACTCGCACTCAGCTTTCTATTCTCAGCTGTCACACGAATTCCTAATCTTGCATGAATGAAGTCCTCACTGCTGACTTAGTCCTATTATTTCGCTCATGAGAGCATCGACAATGACATGTAGATTGAGTGATCTTACTTAATGTAGAGTAGACTGGGATAGCCGGACACTCCGAATTGTGAGGCTAATTTCTCCTCCTCTGTGGCATCAACCGCTCCCACCTTCACAGCAGGCTGAAAAAGAGAAACACAAAATTCAGGTAGAGGCCTGCGTCAAACTCTGTACAAACACAGGACATCAAATAAATGAATCTCTTTGCCATTCGACATGCTGCAGATGTTTTATTTACCGATTACCGATAGAAGATACTAGACGTTATAAAAGGCAGACACTGAGGAATTTGTCATAGATCTTGAACTACTGAGAGATATATCCATTAACATTCAACGACCAAAATAGGATTCTTTTTGGCGCTTGACGCTTGATGGTCAGATTCATATATATTTTCAATTGTTTCTTTTGACAACTGGAATTCTTAAAAACATTGTTCCTATTTATAAATAGTCAGTAACTGACATATTTAATGAGTCACCAAATTCGAAGCATGTTTCAAATGAATATTCTACCGGCGCATCAGGCGGGTGCGTGAACTCCGCGATAAGCAATTGTATGAGTTCTATGACAAGTTAGTCACAGAACATCAGGCAGCTACGTGAACTCCGCGATATCCTGATAAGGAATTGTATGAGTTCTATGACAAGTTAGTCACAGAACATCAGGCAGCTACGTGAACTCCGCGATATCCTGATAAGCAATTGTATGAGCTCAATGACAAGCAAGTCACAGGATGAAGTAGAATTCACAACCTTCCTTACCAGAGTATTCTTCACGATGCCAGCCAACTCAGCGAATGCCGGTTTCATCTTCTGACAGTGTCCACACCCTGCAAACAAACAGAAAAGCATTTCATCTCCAAACGTTACAATTCATAACTTCGGGCATATTTTTCATATTTATCTATTATTTGTATCTTTTAAAGTCAGAAAAAGTACTGAGTCTAGAGCTATAAAAATTGACATGGAATATCTTCAGGTCATCTCATATCATATTATCATGCTTCTGATCGGTGACGCATGCGAGAATGTGGCTCAGTGTGGATAATGCGGGCCAATATGCTGGTACTCAAGACAGTTGGAGGTTTGCCAATTCTGAATGTGTGTAGCTTCATAGATTTAATGCTCATTGTTCATGAGAATGATAGGAAATGACTTGAAGACATTTCATGGCAAAAATTGTGGCTCTAGGCTTAGTATTTCAGTTAATAAGAGAAAGCATAGGACAGTTCATTATTGCCAAGATCTTCAGTCCGCGTCCTATTGGATGTGTTTTTCTTTGTTCCTGTCTCACAACAAGAGGAGTAACTAGAACTCGGCAGACGTGCCGATTCGCAACAGGCATGGGGTGAACATCATTCTGTGAAAGTCTCATTTTCGGCCTCGTTCCCTGCAGAAATTCGTTCTAGCTGCTGGACCAACATTGCACACCGCGGTCAAACTGACAGTCGTCAAAAGCGTTTGCATGTATGTATTGCAACGCCGAAGCATTAAAATAGTGCATATCGTGCTACTTATAAAACAACTTTTAAAGTAGTACATAAAGAAGTACATATAACAACACGGAAAGCAATTCTACTCACAAGGTGCGTAGAATTTGATGAAAGCCTCCTTTCCGTTCATTTCTTCTTCAAAGTTGTCGACAGTCAGGAATGTGATGTCCTCCATCCCCTTCACTCCTTTCCAATTACGTTTCGGACTCGGTTTCGGATTATCCGGGTTGCGCATGAAGGTCACAAAGTCCTCCTCTTCTCGTCCTAAGTTGTAACCTTTCGGATTCTTCTTTCCGAAATTGTAATGAATGAAAGTGGGGAAACCTTCAACTCCCTCCTGTGTGCACATTTCTGAGTTTTGAGTGCAGTCAACAGCAGCGAAGGACACCTGAAAATGATCATGAATTGCTTCAGGTCTCCTCATACATTTCCACCTATCCAGCAGCCTTGAGATGGGCAAGCAGAATGGAGGTACAAAGACGTAGAAACTTTCATCTCAGTTCTATCTTTTAGTAAAATACCGGCTCAAATTTACAACAATTGCCTTGAACGGAGAGGAGACACACAATATCCAAGACTACATTCTGTTATCAATCAATCAGACATACATTCTTGATATTCAACGCAATCCAGAAATCAGATGCTTCTTTGCAATAAACATGTACCCATTGAGAGCGCACACGGTTCCCGCACTTTTTCAACAATGTAATTTCAGGACCATGGCAGCCATGATTGTACATGCATTAGGCCTATTGACAATCCAAAATTTTATGGCGAATACCGTATATGCACTTGTCAATCATGCTTTCCATATACAATTCCATCTACAAAGCCCAAGAGGTTATTGAAAAGGCATCACGATCACATGTAAGGTCAAAATCAAGCAAAGGAGAGGATACCAGAATACAGTAGAATTCGCATATATCGACTTCGGCTATATCAGCGGTTCGTCTATATCGGCGGTTTCTTTTTGTCCCGGCAGAATTTCCTATCTTTTCCATATAATCGAGTTCGCTTATATCGGCTTCGGCTATATCGGCGATTCGCCTATATCGGCGCTTTTTCGCTGTCCCTGACAGAAAAAAAATTCGTTTATAACGGCGGATTTCCTGGAAATCTTCAAGCGATGTGTTTTGCCTAGAAGAGTCACTAGAATGACAGTATATGTGGACGCGGATGGCTGTAGATTCTGTTAGGACTATCCGATTCTAACTATTCTAGTCGCATGTGAAAAATTAGATCTTCTACAATTCATCTCGATCATGTTTGGGGGTTTGATCAAAATTGTAGAATCTAGCAGCCGAGGAAAGATAAGTAGGCTTGCCACTGTATCTCACTGATAATTCTCACATAATTAGTCTTTCATTCGACGTGATGATTGCATTGTTAACGCCTTCACCTACGATGCTATTGTCAGACCTGACTTAGTGACTGTTGCGTCATCAAAGGAGCACAAGCTACCGTCGAAAACATTGTTAAGTTCGATGCATGTCCTCTCTCTAGACAGAAAGCGGCTCGCCACCCCATCCATCTCTATGGTTTCGCCTGCACGTGACTCTTAGCAGCGTCTTGATTTATGCATACTCTTCTTTGTTTTGTGCTTCATATAGCAGTTAAGCATGTAGGCATGAAGAAGCTTCAATCTTCTTGATTCAAAAAGCATACTCAGTTTTTGACAAACATAGTGATATCCGGTTTGCGATACTTACGTTGCAAGCATCAGTTCAGAAAGGCACAATTTTTAGATATCTATTGAATACATAGACACAATTACATGTACATGTACTGTACATGTTGGACAATAAGTCAATATGTACATGTATTTAAGTATAGCAACGCAATAATTCATGAGTCAATACACGTATATACATTGTATGATGCATGGCATGATCTCAGAGCTCGTGTAGATTTCACAAAACTTCAAAATTCAGGGAGTTCGCATATATCGGCGGTTTTCGTCTGTCCCTTGAGACGCCGATATATGCGAATTCTACTGTATATGGAGAATACTCTATCTCAGCAGAATATTCTTCCAGATCATTTTATTTGTCTCTAATAATCTCTTGCTATTCTGTTATCAAGTCCTATTTGTAACTGATGATCAACAAGAATGCGCGCTAGGTGACATTTTCACGCGTATTTCACGCGTAATTACGGAACACCCCAAACATCCGTGGTTAAGAGCAGTCTAAACTTCTACGCGCGTACATGCGCGCTGCACTTAGAGTCAGCAATAACGTGATCTGATGCTGTCAAAGCATGGGGAATGTTTATGAATACGCGCGGGCGAGCGTTTATAGTTTGCGCGTCGTCTACGGTTGCCTGTGTTGACGCTTGAACCACGGATGAACCGCTTATACATGTTCTGTCTTCCCTGAGCATGAAATTGAGACTATATCACATTGCTTAGCTTCTGATGCATGCAGATACATGAGACGCAGTCTATACACGTATAACAGGAATACCGACAGATGTTGCAGTAATGTCATCGTAACGACGGATGTTTAGGGTGATGTGTAATTACGCGTAGTTTACGTGTGAATTACGCGAAATTGAGCGTGGCATGTCACCTAGTGCGATAACATGTACAGTGAGTGTCAATTCATGATGAATATCTCACGTGAAATTAATGTGACAATTAAGATTTTGAATCCTTTCCTTAACCTATGGTGACCATTGTCCTTTTCTATTTCCACTACCGGCATCTGTAGCCGGTGCAGTATATTAGACATCGGCGTTGGGCGCGCATGTGGCACTGATTGGAATCTATGTTAGTAATATATTAACAGCAAGAATGAGTAGTGTCACAACTCTCAAAATTTCTTTTTTTTACCTGTTATTGGGCCAAAACTGATCAATATTAATTCGTTGCCACGAGAAATCTCCATTGTGTTCTTTTAACAATTGATTAATCCAATAGTTGCTATAACATTGCATTTGTACATCTACGGATTGGAGTACCATCAGTCCTCATCAGGACTACTTCAATTAATTATTCAAATTAGTAAGCATTATATTCTATTTTAAATGACTGCTGGCATGATTTTCATCATCGCATGAGAATGTCAATACAAATATTGAACCTCGGTGCACGACGTTTCATTGCTGGCTCTCAAGTTACTCACAGAATGCAGGTTGGCTGTGATTTCGTGATTGTGGTTAGTATTCAGAGTCGGAAGATCGCTGCACAACCGGGACAGATAGTTACCCATTTTTAGAATCGCTTGATCAGTTCATCTAACAAAAGTTCTTATTGGTTTCTGTATCTAATATCATCTGTTAATTTAGCAAATCAATTCGCTAAACTTCATGCTGTTCATGAAACTAAAGAAGAGGATTCGATATCTTTTCATCAAGAAAAGCATATTAGTCAGATTTTTTTTTAAAAAAATGGCAGAAATTAATTAATCAGAAAACATAGACCAAATATTAATCGAAGATAAACTCTCTCGTGTAAAAGTCCGAACGGTCCTCGATAACAAGTAGGAAACTCTACCGTCGACAAGAAGCTTTGTAGTTTTCAAGTCATGGTGCTTCAGTGCATGAAATATAAATATTAATTATCAGTCATTGTTTCATATTGCTATCATTGCATTTACATGATTTGTCATGCAAATTAGTTCGACGAACATTGATGCAGAAAGTATGCATGTGATTACAGAAAAATTACATTTCTATAATATACACCCAGAAGACCAAGATGATGATCAGTGGTAGCAAAGACAATTCCCCCGTTCAAGCGAGAAGATTCCCTTGTGGTATGTGCGGCAAAGGTGTTGGGGTCAACTCCATTCTTTGTCAGCAATGGTACCACAAGCGTTGCAGTGGACTCAGGTCTCTCAACGGCATCGTGAATTTTCAAAGTCCTACTTGTGGCCATGGCAGCAGGAGTGCAGTAGATGTTCAGACGTGTTGGGTAAACGATGAGGAAATTGAAATCGTGAAAGAATTTCACTATCTTGGTGACGTGCTTTGCTGCGAGGGTGGTGCCGTTCGTGCTAGAATCGCGTCAGCCTGTTGGAAACGGAAGGACATCGCCAGTCTGCTCAGAAACCGCCACATTCCACTCAGGTGCCGAGGTAACGTGTACAACTGTTGCATCAGGCCTGCACTTCTTTACGGTGCTGAATCCTGGAACCTCACTCAACATCAGGTTCAACAACTCCGGTCATGTGAAAGAAGAATGCTTCGCTGCATGAGAGGCATTTCACTGTCTGATCGGGCAAGCAGGTGTGGCCTCACATCGTTAGACGAAGTAATCAGAGAGCGAAGGCTTGGATCATATCAAGCGTCGAACTACAAATGAACCAATCAGGCAGGTGTTTGACGCGATGGTCGAAGGTTCCCGTCCTCGTGGCAGACCGAGGAAGACATGCCTCCAAATCGTCAATGAGGACATGGTGGAGATGGGAATATCTGCGAGTGATGCTCAGAACCGCTCTCGATGGAGAAGTCTCACATCGTCCAACCCTCAACAGAAAAGGAAAAGAAGACGTTAAAAGGAGAAAGTAGAGCTATGTGCTCTGGGAATAACTTTCGAAGCATTTATCAATCAAGTGGCAGTCATACAATCAAATTTTTCCTGCATTCGGCGATGATAGAAGCGAATTGTCAATCAATTGATTGTTAGCAAAAGATGAGAGC